>JABUQX010006725.1:17500-32500 GCA_015478945.1 Trachelipus rathkii
GGCTTTTATTTATCTTCTATATTCATAAAAACCATGAACATTGAAACCGACTCGGATTTGACACTAACAAACATTTCTTAGTGGAACTCTGAATACGTTATCCTGACATATTAAAACGTAAAAAGCCATCTGATCTGAGCCACTTTTCTCTTTTCCACTAAAAAACTAAAAGCCTAAAATAATATCACAATATTTTGATGGACTATCTAAGTTATCAAAATATCAAACTTGACTGCATAATACTAACCGAAACATTTCTGAAAGAACACAACAACGAGTTATATTCAATCCCAGGATACATCGGAACACATGCATTTCGTTCAAACAAGCGGAGTGCGGGCGTTTCTCTTTACTTTAAAAATGATATTGGTACATCTCTTGAAGTCATAGTTTCACTTATTATCAACTACATAGAGGCACTGGCAATTCGCATAAAAATAAAATCTACTCAGTTAATTTTAATGGGAATCTATCGACCCCAAAATTACTCCAAAACAGAGTCCAAAAATGCCCGTAAATTAGTGATTTCATAACATATTCTCATAACTCTAAAGTAGTAATTGAGGGTGATTTCAACATTGATCTGTTCAACGAGAACACTGCAAATCGGGTCAACTCCCTTTCTAACTTAATAACATCAATGTTTTCGTCAATTATATAGCGCTACCAACACACTCAAAGTCGCAAATAGAAGTCCGTCCCTAATAGATCATATCTAAGGGAACCTAGATTGCGACGTTAAAACCTTCATAATAAAGAGTGATATATCCGATTATTTCCATGTCTTTCAAATCTTGTCATAAAGGAAACTCAAAATTTCACCATTGTAAAGTACAGACAAGATGGTGAAACAGACTAAAAGTTCACAAACAAAATGAATGAATTTGACTTTCATAGCAAAAATATCGACATCAGGTAAAAAATCAATATAATAATAAATGCTATGACGAATTATTCTCCCTAAAAACGAAAAAACTTGGTGGTAAAAAAATTTAAAAGCCGCAGCTAACACCAGCTCTACTAAACTCTATCAACCAAAAACACAAACTCTACCGAAGCTATAAAAATAAAATTATACCATTCCTAGTGTATAACACATATGATAAACAGTTAAAGACAGTTCTTAAGAAAGCAAAGAGAAAACACTACTCGAACAAATTTCAGGATTGAAGTAAAGACTCAAAGGCGACTTGGAGTCTAATCAATAAATTAATCAACAACAATAAAACAAACACATAATCTGAAAATAAATGGTCAATTTAAAAAAAAAAAAAAAAAAAAAAAAACTCGCCAAACGGACTAAACGAATACTTTGTAAACGTCGGTAGATAAATCTTGAGGGACAAAGCTTCTAGCCAAACCTCATTTGAAACTTTTCTCCCAGACTAAGAGACATTTTTCCTTTGTTCATATCTTAGACACAAAGGTAAAGGAGGTAAAACCGGATTAAAGAACAAAAAATGATTTTATTCTATCCCCAAATACATTGTTGCCTTCCTTCTAACCCTTCAACGATTTTTATCATATTTGTATGTAAAATAGGAATACTATGATATTTTTGAGTCCAACGGGTTTCACAAAGTTTAGGCAAGTTGGAATGTATTTTCTTCTTAGGGTGGAGTCTCTGAAAAAGTTTGTCCTTCATTATGGCAATAGTATGTCGAATTTCGGGAATAATTAAGTCATTAATGACCAAATTAAGCCGATGGCTTACACAGTGAAAACATAATCGTCTTTTATTTTTTACCTCAGTTTCGATTGAACTCTACTATGTTCTTTCCCTGCCATTGCTGTGCAGCTGTCGTACTCCTGACCAACGCATACACATGGATCCAAAACTTCTTTTTCAAAAAAGAAATCAATCATTTTGCCAATGGTTTTACCATCCATCCCTTCAAGAACTTCAAACTCCAGAAATTCTTCTTGAACAGTCATTTTTTCAAGATCGAAAAACCTTAATCCTATAGATAAATTGTTCATTGTCTAACAAATCCGCAGTTTCATCTGCCAATATGGAGTAGAAACCAAATTTTTTTGCATCCACGACAATCATGTTAGTTTTTTTTTTACCATAATTCCACACAAATTGATAACTTCATTTTGAATAATCGGAAACGTCCAGACGGCATTCTTCTGTCCTTGAATATGCTGTTTCAATTCCGCATCACCACTTTTTCCAAGTTTAATCAGGTCTTCAAAAACTCCCTCATGCAGGCCTATACGTCTTAAAGATAAGTCATGGGTTCCGTAGAAAATTATGGTCTTCAAAATTGCTGTAATATTTCTTTTAATTTCTGCAATTGGTTTTGATGTGCTGTTTGCAGATGAATATCAACGGGTATGCCTTCCGAGATTGATTTAGCAGCTTTGGCAGCCGCCAAATGTTATCGACATACTGAGAGTTCTAGCGAAGAAACTGTATAAAAGTACACAGCTAGTTGACTTCAATCCAATATGAAAACGAAAACACTTTAAAACTCTTTAGAAAAATTGTACGTTTATAATACGTTAGTAATTACTACTTCATTATCTATCGATTGATGTATCTTTTTCAGTTTTTCTACTAGTAAACCCTTAAAAACGTCGTCTGGCTAACATATAAGGTTTCATTTTTTTATTTCGCCAAGCCTTGCCCCCCTGTATACGCCCATGTTTACAGCCATATACTATCATTGTTCCCCCCCAAAAATAAAAATAAAATAATATGGCAGTTTAAATACCTCCTTAATCTATCACTACTAAAATAAATACATAAAATCATCTATAATAACAAATCGAATAAATTTACGAAATAATACAACGTTAAAGCTCCCTTCTATCGACTACAAAAAGCCACACAAGGCGTCAGATAGAAAGTAGCAAAACTTTACAACTCAAAACCACAAGAGATCAAAATCGAAAACTCTATCAAGTCTTTTGATAAAAAATAAAAACATATCTAAACCAATATTAGTAAATAAATAATTAACAACGATTTTATTTTTGTAAAATTTAACCATTTTATTAACATCAAATTGGCTACTATCACATTACCCGTTATTATGACGTCACGATTATGGTAATGATTGTTAATATCATCAGCCTTTTCATTGTAATAATTATACGTTCAACATTCATTACTAACTAACAACTGCGAACATTTCTATCACAGTTTTTATTCATTTAAATTATAGTTATATTTTATTTTTATTCAATTTATTATTATTATTATTATTATTATTATTATTATTATTATTATTATTATTATTATTATTATTATTATTATTATTATTATTATTATTATTATCTTCACTATCAGTATAATAATCACTATTACCGTTGTTGTTAACTTACTATAACTATTTTTTAAATTGCTTGTATTGTTGGTAGAATTATTATCTTGAATTATTATTATTATTATTATTATTATTATTATTATTATTATTATTATATTATTATTATTATTATTTTGTTGCTTTTTTGAAACCTCATGAAAATATTTCATTCCACTGAAGAAATTTTCTTTAATATTAATAAAATAAAACTACTGATAAAATAAAACTACATATTTTATTACGGTACCGAGCTTTCGTCCGTATACTTTGGACATTTTCAAGGAATAATTTTTATTTTTTAGGTTTTAACAATTTTGATATAAATATCGTGTAAACTAATAACACAAATAGATGAAATAAAATTAATAATCTTAAAAGTTACAAATGTTAATGTACATTGACTTTTGTTTTGTTTAAAGATGTTTAAAAAAGTGGACATTTCATTATATTTTATATTTATCACTGGTCTGTGTTTCCTTAAGAGCAATGATTCCCCGAGTCTCAATTCGTAAAAAAATAAATTTTTTCTTGTTATGATGTAGAATCTTTCTTTTATGTTGTTATCGGGATTTTTGTGGTGTTCTTTAAAATGCTGAAAAAGTTTACTCGACTTATGTTTATGTTGCTACATTCTCATGTTGAGGGTATTTGCTGTGTATCAGAACATTGAAATCGGTACATAACGTTACTACTCTCATCATCTGAAAGCGCTTCACGAGCAGAGAAGCGCGAGCTCAGTTTGCAATTTACAGAATATAAAACTAAACCGATTACATATAATAAACATTAGGGGGAAACTCCCAGATAACAAGACCTATATTACACTATGGAAATTACAAAACCGTTCCATAATATAAATAGAAATATAACCACAGACAACTGGTTTTAATCTGTTCCCCTTGTGTTTAACCTCCTCAACAAATGTGACCTGACACTTGTGGGAACACTAAAAACAAATAAAAAAAGGGGATGCCAGTAAAAGCACAAGAAGAAGAAAACACGCAGGCTTGGATCAAGTGGCTTCTTGTTCACCAAAGACATGACTTTGGTTTCAAATATCCCAGCAGCATGGAAGACAAAAAAGAAATTGTTGTTTTTCTTGTTTTCGGTGCACATGTAGCCAGTATTGGTGGCATCTGGCGAACGGAGATAACCAAATATTAATAATATAAGACTAAATGTGCGCCTTCAATTCATGTGATCGGAAGACCAAAAGATGGCCCCTTTGTATTATCTACGGAATAATAAACTCCAGTGTGATAAACTATTGGAAAATACATAAAGAAAGTGTGAAACGTATTGATGGGAAAACCTACCTAGGAGATTTTACGTGCAGGAATTGGGGCGCTAATTTCTTTTCGAGGTCTGCAAAAACCACTCATAGATGCTATCAGAAACATTTGAGGTATGACTAGAACGTCACTACAGACCAACAAACAGTCTCACAAAATAAATATAAAGTGTATAAGGTGTTCTAAGGCTAGGGACATAAAAACAACAAAGATGTCATAAATGTGACATGTCCATATGCAATAAGCATACTTACCCTTTCTTTCAGGACTGTTTAAAACTAAGTAATTTTACATCATATATATATATATATATATATATATATATATATATATATATATATATATATATATATATATATATATATATATATATATATATATATATATATATTAGTGATGGGACGATTAATCGTCATCGTCATCGGCAAAATCGGCATATATTTTTTTTCAATCGTCCATTCGTCATCGTCATCGGCAATTTTTTGCCGATTATTTTGCCGATTAATTGAACAAATATTAAGAATTTTGGACAATATTAAAACAATACTAATAATCAATAACAAATATATATATATATATTATATATTATATATATATATATATATATATAATAATATTATATATATTATATATATATTATATTATATATATCTATATATATATATTATATATAATTATATATATATATATATACCCTATTTTGCTTGGTATGTATGACATTCCAATGCCAAATGGTTCGCCTTTCTGTTCTGCGTTCGTATCAAAACTCATCCTCCAGACAATATCTTAGAAACACCACCTTTTATCCACATATCATATACGCATACGTATATCCACACCCCTCTTGTAGACAACATCTTACAGACATCCTTATCCCTTATATCCCTATGTGTGGGGGGAAAGAATTGCTCTGCGTGTCGCAGAAAGCGATTAAAGGGACGGTGGTAGTTAGGCTGGCTGCCACTACCACTTATCTTTTGCCAGGAATGCTAATGCATGCCTCGAAGAAGGTCGTGATCGCCGTAAACGGCCTTCTATCTTTGGCGAAAATATATTGAATCGTATGGGCAAATATGAAATGGAGAGGAATAAATGTTGAAGGAGAAAGGAGAGAGTGATGGTTGTATTTAGAAAGGGCACATTTGAATTTGCTCGCTGTGACTGAATCAAAGATGAAAGGAAACTGTGAAAATGAGTGGTGTGGTGTGAAATGTGTTTGTGTTAGTGTGGAAAGGAATGAAAGGGAGATAGAAGAATTTGCAATTCGTATGAGTGACTTGTGGTAGAGAGCTATGGCAGATTTTGTGTGTATGTGAGTACTAGAATTCTAAAGGTTTAATTTTAAGTTTGAAAAGGTGCCCAAAATTTGTGTGGTTGCGACTTATACGGTCCATCTGAGGGTAATGTTGAAGAAAGTGCGATTTTCTGGGATAATCTGAATGATGTTTTGGATGGGGTGAGTAGGAGATTCAGTTCATTTGCCACATATCTGCCTACCCAAGGATTTTTTTTTACAGTTGTCACCACCAAAACACGGGCAGAGCCCTATTGCACGGAGGGGGTATATAGATCAACAAGTTCACTCTCAAGCGCAATTACGCCATATGAACACCAGACGCATGCTTTAAAGTGACGAGATTAAATTCAGCCAGGAAATTCAGAGTGGAAGAGAATTCCACGAAACAGAGGTGGTGGGAAAGAAGGAATCACCCCAACGAACTGCCTAGAATTACAACGTAACACAAAACTCGTGCGCAGATACAGCACTCCTTGTACTACGAGGGGATGGTAAAGATGGTGGCACGCGAGTGATAAGTTCCCTCGAGCACCTGCCGCTGCGGTGCCTATAGGATAGAGATAAAGCATCAACATCGCGCCGCAAAGATAGAGGGTCAAGTGAATTGGAAAGTACAGAACAGTTTATAAGCCTTTTGGCTTTTGACTCGACCCTGTCCAAAAGCCGGGTGAAACCAGAGCCCCCCCCCCCCAGAATAAAAAAAAAAAAATATGAGAAGAAGTACTCCATACATGGGCGGTTGAGACCCTTGTATAGCTGGAGTAACTGAGAAGAGGAAAGAAAGTCTCGCAGTCTAAACAAAACTTCCAGTTTCTTTGAGGCCACCCTAGCAACCGTTGTGATGTGAGGTTTCCAAGACATTTTTTTGTTTATGTTAAGGCCAAGGATGTTTATATTGTCAACAGGAGAGACGAGATAACCGTCGAAAGAGATAGGAAAGTTAGAAGGTGTTTTGGAGAAGGAGATTTGTAGAAGTTGTGCTTTTAAAGAATTGAATTTCACAAGGTTGAGACCACCCCATCCGGAAATTCTATCCAATCAGCGAGAATAAATTGGATAAGATTAAGACGAGAGGGGCTAATGTCTAAGACGTAAAACGAGGGAGCAGAACATTGAATATGAGTTGAAGAATGAAGGGTCGAGTCATCGGCATATGAGTGAATAGAGTTAGAGGTGCAGGTGAGAAGATCATTAATGAAAAGTAGGAATAAAGTAGGAGATAAGACAGAACCCTGAGGAACACCACTATTGACAGAAAAGAAGAAGAAGTCGCCCCATCAACAACAGGCCGATATTTCGAGCGATTTGAAAAGAAAAGATAGCCATGAAGTAAGCAAAGAGGAAGGAGGCAACCAAAGGAGGAGAGTAGTGAGCACTTTGCCATACTCGGTCAAATGCTTTTGGTATGTCAAGCGCCACCCGCAAGTCTCCCCGTAGTTCGCTAAGAGAGAAAAACCATACCAATCGTTGATAAGGAAAGTATATCGCAATAGACCTTGAGTGCGAAAGCTCGTAATGGCGATCGAAATGAGTTTTCCAGATGGTCTACAGAAGTGAGAGTTGAGAAGGGTTTTAAAGATTCTTTGATAGAATACAAGTGAGAGCTATAGGGAGATAGTTTGAGAAGGATCAAAGAGGCTTCCTTTTATCGGAAAAGGTTGGACATGTGCGTGCTTCCAAACACTGAGGGAAAGTGCTAGTACTGAGACATAGGAGTTATCGTTGAACGAGGGCAGGGATACGCACGGGAAGCACACTTCCTCAAGCTCGGGGAAGGAATGCGCATCCGGGGCCACCCGCCTCCTTAACGTTCATAAGATTCAGGGGCCATGCACCCGATCAAATGTAATCACAGGCAAAGGCATAGGAACACCTGAGAGGAGAAATAGTAGGAAGAGGAATGCCAGAATCGTCCAGGGTTGAGTTAAGGAAAATAGAGGCCGAAGAGATTGGCCTTTTCAGTTTTAGAATTAGAAACATAATCATCAGTTTCGAATAAGAGGGGAAAGGCAGATTATACAGAAGTTGCTAGAGATGTTATTGCAAGAGGCCAGAAAGATTTGTCAGCAAGAGAACAACCATGGAGGTTAGCGCACTTTCGTTTGATGAAAGATCGCTTTTCTCGTCGAAGAGTATCCCTGAAACCCATTTCTAGCTGAATGAAAATTAACGAGAGTGATAGGAGAACGAGAATTTTTTCCAACCCCGCCGATACGCACTATCTCTAGCTTGATGGCCAGAGAACAAGCACGATCGAACCATGGATTATGAGGAGAGAAAGATTTAGTTGAAGAAGGAATGAGCCTGCTCATCCCATCAAATCTTTATACATCCATCAGTATTCCTTACTGAGTTAGCCAATTTGCTATCATCTGCAAACTTGGAAACCTTACATTTAAGTCCCTGGTCTAATATTTTATATATATTATTTATATATTATATATATATATATATATTATATTATTAATAATATATATATAATATATATATATATAGTTATATATATATATATATATATATATACTATATATATATATATATATATATATATATGATATATGCCACGTGACCTAAGAAATAGTTACGGACCACAAACATGTCTCCTCATTTCCATTAATAAATTACTTTTCATTTTCATTAATTATTATTATTATTATTATTATTATTATTATTATTATTATTATTATTATTATTATTATTATTATTATTATTATTATTATTATATTATTAATTTATTATTATTATTATTATTATTATTATTATTATTATTATTATTATTATTATTATTATTTAAAAATTAAAATTGACAGACTCAAGCCATCAAAAATTTGATCGCTTAAATAATTTCGGGAGGTTGAACCCCCTGACCCCCCTGTCTACAGCCTGGTTATATATATATATATATATATATATATTTATATAGATATAATATAAATATATTATATTATATATATAATATATATATATATATTATATATATATATTATATATATACTATATATATATATTTTATATATATAATTGAGAAGAGACGAAAGAAATTTTTAAATATACTTTTTCAATTAATCGTCATCGTCATCGTCATCGGCATCGTCATCGGCAAAATTTATTATAATCGTCATCGTCATCGTCATCGGCAAAATTTCATAATCGTCCCATCACTAATATATATATATATATATATACAAATAATTTAAAACTATATATATATATATATATATATATATATATATATATATATATATATATATATATATATATATATATATATATATATATATATATATATATATGTGTGTGTGTGTGTGTGTGTGTGTGTGTGTGTGTGTGTGTGAATTTCCTGGTGAAATAATTTTATAAAAAATTCTCTCCAAAATTTTGCTTTTTTGACTCGCAAAATAATGCCTGTTCCTGTTTTTTTTTTTGTGGGGGGGATTTTAATGTGATAATGTGATGAAGGTAAATCCATCTTACGACCTCCTTATTAATGCCTTCTTCCCTCAGGCTGGCTAGGCATTAATCCTTCTAATATTCGTCTTCATTTTCATCCTCCTTTCCTTTCTCACTTCCCTCATTCTGGCCCTCCTCCTCCTTCTCTCTCTCAGTAATCGCCTTGCGTCATTCTCCTTCCCCTTCTCACGTTCCTCATTGTGACATAACCACATTCATGTTATCCTCATGCATTAGTTCTTCATCTAATAATTTATTGTCTACTAGTTCTTCATCTTCCATATCCTTCACACGGTCTTCATAATCATTATCATTTTCTCCCTCTCCTTTTTCTTCTTCCTCTTCCTCCTCCTCATTTTGGTCAGGGTTTAGAATGTTTTCATCTACTTAGGGAAATCGTTCTTCTTCCATTTCTGAAGATTCTAGGTCGTGGTTTGGCATTTTAGAACCGAATGCTGCTTTATATTTTAGATAAATATTATAATCAATTGCCAATCCTCTCATTATGGGATAGCAATTTTGCCACTTCAATTGTAATGTCGGGATTCTTTACGGGGCTGTTTCAGAGGTGATTTTTTACCAACTATTTTGGTGGTTACGGGGATGGCCCGATTTAGATACATTTTGGATCAAGCCAGTTTTATTAATTTGTTAAAAGAGAATGAGGTTTCATTTCCTGACTTGGAACAGAAAAGGAAATTTTCCTTTTCAATCTGTCTTCCTTTATAAATTGGCAAAACTTATTGTATGAAAGCCTTCAGCGCTGAAGAACAGACGTGATTTCCAAAATAGTTAGCCGTTTGGACGGACGATGCAGTGTTGTGGCATGTTATCGGTATTTTTATTACAGATCTTGGGTTCACCTCTATCTCCTTTTCTCATACCCTGATCACCTCATTGAATATTTCTACCGTCATCTTTCCTTTTTGCGACCTTCATCCCGTACCGAAATTTAAGGATACCAATAGAAGTGGTCTTTCTAGAATAACTTGAGAGTTCTATATAGATTATCGAGCACCATGCGCTCCCTTTTCAGATTTGAAACTAGTTCTAGATATTAATTGTTATTTCATTCTCGGGAAAATCCAAGATATATTTTATTTTCAGATCTTCGAACTCATTCGAGGTAAGGAGTTTGTGGCTTGCCAAACACCTTTTGCCCTTTGCTTTTATTGTCAATTTACTTTTGTGACATTCAAGGACCTCTTAAGGTCTGTAAGCCTTCAGCGGTGTTATAAATTTGATAATATATATAAACCTAGGTTTCAAGCTGAATCAATAATGGTTATTCGAATCTAAGGTGTCAGTGATTCGAATCTCAAAGCCATAAGAGTGACCATTTTGTGAGCGTATTTTTTTTTCTTAAATGAGAAGAAATATTTTATTGTTTATTATTTTTTATACGATGAGTGAGTGAGTAAAGCAAGAAATGTCGCAAAATTTAACGAATGAATTACACAAAGACTTGTTAAAGCATCAGTTTTTAGAGCATCTTCATGAAACAATCGTATCAGTTTTTATCTACAGGGCTGGGGAGTCTGTAGATACTTTTTGTCAGCTCCATCATTTTAAAGCAACCGGGTTCTGTTCCACTATTTCAATATTATACAGCTCCGTATCCATCTTTGGAACCGTTTATTGAACTGTAAAGTTTTTTTCTTGTGGCTATACATAATACGTTGAGGCTCCGTTGCTTCGGAGCCCCTGTTGTATACTTACATATATATGTAGTCCCGTAGTGTGGGTGCGAATTCACATGCTCACAAGTTATGGAGGATCTCACTGCAATATGAAATGTAGAGCCGTTACTTTTGTTTCAAAAATATTTATTGTAACAACTATTAAATTAACTTGCTAAATTATTAACATCTGGTATTTGTATATCCTGATAAATCTGTGCTGTTGATAATTATAATTTCTTATTATATATCCATACTACTATCATATACTTGGTATGTTATTAATTAAGGATAAATAAAATGACTAATATAGCGATTTTTTTGCTATGGATTATATTTTTTTTATCAGTCTCTTTTTCAAATATGCTGCAGAGTATAATATATACTCTAAAAGTCAGGTCAAAGGAATTACTCATTGCTCATTTAATCAACTCATTATATTGTACACTAGTTCTTTAATGATGCACCATATATATTAGAAACAAAAGCGACTTGAAACAGCCATATAATACTTTTTACAGCAAAAAGTCAATCATTTTAAATTAAAATTACTCGTCTCTCGACATATTTCTCATGTATGTATATTACTAGATATAAATTTATACTACACTCAAGCACGATATTATTCATGATGTACTAAACTGTTGGCTAGTGTGTGACATATAAAATAGTTTATGAGCCTTCAAAAAATTTTTGAACAAAAGATAGCTCTCATTTCATAAAGAAGGCGCTCAAATATATCCATAAATAACTTGTAACTTAGTAACAACGGAAAGTTCTTGAAATATTTGCAAACAAAAAATACTTATAAAAATTTTGTTGACTGTACAAATTTATATTAGCACACTAGGAATTACATAATGCATTCGGCAATAATCCAAATATGTAAAGTGATTGTGCAGTTGATTATTTTTTTTATTGAATAAAGAGATCAGAAAAAATAGAGATCATATGAGGGACTTGGGTCTACTGTATCAGCATAGTAAAAATCAGTAAAATATAATAATTTATTCATACATTTATTTTAATAATTAGATATAATTAATAAATCATATTGTGAGAGATTATATCATATGTTTGCGCTACGCTTTTAAAACTATAGAATTTCATTAAATATTAATGTGATTATAAGATTAGATAAGGTTAGTAAATAAATTAGATTGTGATATGTGTTATAGAGTATATGGCTTTTAGGTAATGGTTTGGTGTCTATGAGAGTAATATAGATTAGGTTGTATGTTTTATTGAAGAATTAGGAAGTTAGGTATCAGTATTTATTATTCCACTCTTTTAAACCAATCTTTTCATTATTTATATATTCAAGAGAATATTTTCTAGTAAATAAGTGAATTTCCCTATAAATTAATTAAAGATTTATTTATTATTATTATTCAATGTATTTGAAATACTTTATTATTCGAGTGGAATTTATAAGTATGCAGAAGACTCACATAGAGAGTCAAGATTAATATAATCATATCGTTAAAATATGATAGAAAATGAAACTACTATTATTAATTAGAATAATAAAATATGCTATTTGAAGATGTTATATAAAGTAGAAATCAGCAAATAAAAATTTATGAAACTTTAATTAAAAATTCAGAAATAGTCATTACAATGGTGACATATTACGAAATAAAGTATCCATTTTATAGCAATTTGAGGTGTCTTAGGTACTAGAAAATATTAAGCTAGCCTCTCACCTTATTTACTCATGTGAAATGAGTAGAATAAGGACTCTTATCAGAAATTTGAGTGAGAGGATCAAATATTTTTACTCTAAATATATCTGAGATGCAGCTCAGAAACGGGAAATAATGAAGTGTAATATTTTTTAATAAAAAAAAAAGATGAACATTTTTTGGCGGACAGCATAAGGGAATATAATTTGAGCTTCAAGATGGAATATGTAAACAGCATTTAATTACTAAAACAATGCATTAGCATATTGTAATTTGTTTTTGCAAGGCAGTGAAATATACCTCTCAGTAAAAGCCTTCTTTAATTAGCATATTTAGTTTCCAGTTTAATTTTAAGTTGATTTATGTCCGTTTTTCCTTCACTTCATATTCTATAAAATAATATATATATATATATATATATATATATATATATATATATATATATATATATATATATATATATATATATATATATATATATATATATATATATATATATATATATATATATATATATATATATATTTATATATATATATATATATATATATATATACAAAGATATATATATATATATATATTGTTAGCATATATATATATACATATATTATATATATATACATTACATATAAATATATATATAGTTATTGCTATATATAATTATTTATATAGTTATTATGATTGTTGTCTTCAAACATAAATTTTCCTATATATATATAGTTATATATATTACATAGCATATACAAATATGTTATACATACATATAAAGAAGATATATTAGCATATTAAGGCTGGTTATTATTATTATTATATATTATATATTATATATTATTACTATATATATACATATTAAGGTTATTATTATTTATATATATATATATATATTGGTTATATATATATTATTGTTATATACATATATATATATTACATACATATATATATATATAGGGTATATATATTATGCTAAGGCAATTTTTAATCCACCTGTAGTTCCATATACATATATATATATATATATATATATATATATATATATATATATATATATATATATATATATATATATATATATATATATATATATATATATTAGTAATGCAGGTAACATCCGCATCCGCATTTCCGCATCCGCTGGAGCATCTCGAACATTATTAAAGATCTCTGCATCCGCGGAGCATCCGAACATTATTAAAGATCCGCATCCGTGCTTTGCCATGCGGATGTTGCGCGAATATTTATTGTCGAGATTTGATAAAGAATTTTATAATAAAAATACTTAAGATGAATTTGAACGCAATGACACAAAATGAGTTGAAGGCAATTCAAAAACGGCTTGATATTCCATATCGTACTGTTATCAAAGACGTTCCAACTCGCTGGAATAGTACACTTGATATGATGGAAAGAATGGTATTGCTCAAAGAACCTCTTGCTTTGTACGCCAGTTCGTATTCCAAAATTAACATTCTTACTAGTGGAAAATGACATATTATCACACTGCATTAAGCTATTGGAAACTATTTGAAGAAATTACAAAAAATCAGCGCCTATACAGCTTCTGTCTCCGATGTAATACCATTAATCTCAACGCTAAGAAAACATTTTGAGCCATCTTCAAATGAAAATGATGAGGGTTTAAAAAGAATGAAAGATGTAATAAAAATAGAGCTAGAAAAACGCTTTGGTTCTGTTTAAATTAATGACCTTCATACTTTTGCAACTTACTTAGATCCCCGTTATAAAGGCAAGTTTTTTTGTAACACAATATTAGAACAAGTTAAATCGTCACTTTTGTGTTGCAGTTGAAAAGCTTCAATCCGAACAGTCTATTAATTCGCCACCCATTAAAGGAAAACGAAATCTACAGAACCAACACCTTCTACAAGTAAATAACAGATTCACTGGAAGAATTTCTACAGTCCAGTAGTGATGAAGAAACACACGTATTACCAAAAGATATAGTGCATATGATTGAAAACTATCACCAAGAAAAACGACTAGATACAAATGATGATCCTATCAATTGGAGGAAAGTTAAGCAAAATGTTTGCCCACGTTTGAGTAAACTTGCAAGGAAATACTTGGCCTGTCCTCCAACTAGTGTTCCAAGTGAGAGAGTATTTAGCAATGTTGGGCTAAAAAGAGAAACAGACTCAGCAGAAAAGGCAGAAAATTAATGTTTCTCAAGCACAACCTTCCTATATTTGAATTTCAATACTAGTGCAAAAGTATATAATCCATTGTAAAATCTCTTTCATTAAGGGCGGAGGTTGGGGAAAGAGG
>JABUQX010006725.1:37500-40000 GCA_015478945.1 Trachelipus rathkii
TCCCTTATCAACCAACATATATCCTAAATATTTAAACTCGGACACATATTCCAGCTGGTCACCATTTAACATAACTTTACACCGAGGACTGTCCTCACTCACAACCATAACCTTACTCTTATCTACGCTTACTTTCAAACCCCTCCTTTTACACACCCTACAAAATCTCTCTACCAATCCTCTCAAACTCTCTTCAGACTCGCCACAAAAAAACAAAAAACAAATCACCCTCATATAATAGGAAGGGCACCCTCCACTCTCTTCCATTCTCCATCATTCTAACACCTTCCCTTGCCACCCCCACCTCTAATTCTTTCATAACCCCATCCATATACAAATTGAATAACCAAGGAGACATAGCACATCTCTTCCTCCTGTCTCACTCCGCTATTAAATCTAAACCAATCACCTTTGACACCATTTATTCTTACACACTCTTCACAATTGCCATACATACTTTTGATTCCATTCAGAAGCCTACCTACCACCAGCGCCATATATCACCAACACCTGCCATAGAGCTTCCCTATTAATTTTATCATACGCCTGTTGCAAATCCATAAAACCTAAATACAATTTATTCGTCTTCCCCTCATTTTCTCAGTGATTTGTTTCCCTAATGTAAAGATTTGATCCACACATCCTCTACCACTTCTAAACGCACCTTGTTCTTTGCCAATCAGTCCTTCAATCACTCGAAGCATTCTTTCGACCAAAATACCAGCATATATCTTCCCTTCAACACTCAATGAAGTAATTCCCTTATAATTCCTAAGCAGTTACCCTTATGCCCTTACCCTTATATAAGTATTCATTGCCTTTCTCCAACTCCTCGAACTATACCCATAAACGTTTTGTTTTATATATATATATATATATATATATATATTATGTTAGTTATATATATATATATATATATATATATATATATATATATATATATATATATATATATATATATTTATATATATATATATATATATATAATATATATATATATATATATATATATGTATATATATATATATATATATATATAAGGTTATATATATATTTATATATATATATATATATATATATATATATATATATATATATTGGTTGACTGGGACAGTAAGATATGAAAGAGTTATATATATATACATATATTACACATGTTGTTATATTACATATTAGTTACATGTTATATACATACGTATTATTATTATTACATATTATTATATATATATATATATATATATTATTATATTATTACATATATATTATTATATTATTATATATTATTATATATATATATATATATATATATATATATAGTAATATATATATTATACATATATATTATTTATTATATATATATATATATATTATATATTGTTATATATATATTATTACATATATATATATTATTATTATATTACATATTGTTATAGTTGTTATTACATATATACATATATTACATAATCTCTATATATTACATGGTTATAGCATAGCATATGCTGTTGTTATTATGAGCCAGCACCAGTTTATATATACACAAATGCTATATATATATATATATATATATATATATTTTATATATATATATATATATATATATATATATATATATATATATATATATATATATATATATATATATATATATATATATATATATATATATAAGTTATATATATATATATATATATATATATATATATATATATATATATATATATATATATATATATATATATTAATAAATAAAGAACTTTCAAAGATAACAGAAACACTCATCTGGAGATAGATAATAGATTTCAAACTCTGCAAAACGATGACGCATGTGCAATAGCAACTTTTCTAGATCCTAGATACAAAACCAAATTTCTTGAACCACGTGTTTCACAGAGGGTTAAAATTAATTTAGGATTCCTATGTGATGAAAGGCTGCTAAAGGCAGAAATATCACCAGTCAATAAAAAGAAAAAGATCACAGAAACAGACACTCAATTACCATCTGTTAGCGATATCATTGCTGAATCCATGAACGTTCTTTTGGCTTCTAGCAGCGATAAAGAGTCTTGTTCAGAGGTGTCAAAAGACACTATCATTGATTGAAGAATATCAAAAGAGAAAACTTGGAATCAGATAAAGATACACTGGTTTGGCGTGATAATTGTAAAAGTTTTCCACATCTTGCAGAAGTCGCCAGTGAATTCTTATTATGCCCTTTAACAAGTGTAGCTCGTGAGCGTCTTTCAGTGGTGTAGATCTCATTTACGACGAAAAGAGAAGCAAACTCTCCCCTGAAAGGGCTCAGAAGTTTTTGTTTTTGAAGCATAATTTGAGAATTATTAATTTTAAGTATTATTATGTATAACCTTTTTCCAAATGGGTGGAGGCTGAGGAAAGAGGTTGGAAAGGTGCAAAAGAGTTGAGTCCAAGTCGTCCTGCAGTCTGGTAACACAGGCATATATATATATATATATATATATATATATATATATATATATATATA
>JABUQX010006726.1:0-12500 GCA_015478945.1 Trachelipus rathkii
ATATATATAATACATAATAACATAATTACATAATTATGTATATATTATTCGACTATTATATACCCTTATATAAAAATATATATATTTATATATATATATATTACTATAATACTATAACAGGTACTATATATAGTATCAGTATCATAAAACTAATCCTAAATTATATCTACATCTATCGTATACAGATGCTATATTTATACATATATTATATACTCACACACATGTATACCTCAACCTAACATTAATTAGAATATTACATCACTTTATATATACAGTAACACCTATATACTAATATACATTATCTTATCGTTTATCACTTAATACATAAAAGAACCTTATAATATCTATAAACTAATATCTATATATATATATCAGAAACTCACAATATTAACTATACTATTACTCTTTGTGGTATTAGTAATATCGATGATATAATATCGATAATAGACTATCAGAAACCAACTAATCATACATCCTACAAACACCACCTTTATCCACATAATATATAGAATACTTATATATATTAATAATATATATCAGGGTAATATATAATATATATATATAAAACAATAGGATGTATTTGGTAGATATTTTTTTTTGTATAAGGTAAGCTCACCTGAATAGGTATATTGTGAATGTTCAGTAACTATTACGATCTGAGAAACAATGAAGCTGAAGATCAAACAAGACAAACACTCATTTGCCCACAAAAAACTCTTTGTTCCGCCATTCCACAGAAATTGGTTGTTTGCCCAAAATGTTTGATTTTCCTTCTCTCCTGACGCGGAGAAGACAGATGTCTCACTTGTCCTTCGCCTTCGCCTCCTTCGCATCACACAAATGAAAACGTATTGGCCATTATTTAATTGACTCTTCCTCATTGCCTTTTCTTCCCATTCATTAAGTTTTTTTTCTTCTTTTTCTCTTTTAAATAATAATAATAATAATAATAATAAATAACATAATATAAATAAATAATAATATCCTAAAACTAATAATAATAATAATAATAATATATACACATATATTATACCATTATATATATAAATAATAAATAATATAATAATAAAATAATTAATATATTAATATAATATATCTAATTATTATATTATATTATTATATATTATTATTATATATTATATATCATATATATATTATATTAATTAGTTAGTATATATTATATATAATATTATTATTATTATTATTATTATTATTATTATTATTATTATTATTATTATTATAGTGGTTGCGCTCTTGCGCACATTTTGAATTTCTTTGGATTAACACAATAAGATAATGATGACTGATGGTGTCTTCGTTGATCCAACACTTTCTTTTAGTGAAGATTAATAAAGAAAAGTAAAAAATACATTGCGACGCTTCTAGGATGTTAATTATTAAAAAAATTCCACTAACAAGAAATAGGATATATATATATATATATATATATATATAATATATTATAATACCTACAATATCTTCATTCACTTACATTATTATTTCCAGATTGCTATTATATTAATATATCGCACTACGAGTCTTACTCATATATTTAATCAATATACATATATAATAAATCGAGCGCTAAAAATACATAACTTATTATAAATAACATAATTCTACAACACAAGGACGTGTCTTAAAGAAATTAGTTAAAGCACAAACCTATCCATATTAATTACCTTATACTTCCTTATAATAAACAAAAATGTACTACGATGTAACATAAAAAAAAAAAATAACATTATAAGCATATTATACAATTGTAATCATCCGCGAATTATCCCGAACTCGCCATTTAATATATAATATAAAACACTATTTATATATATCAAAGATATGGATAGCTAATATCAAACAATAAACTATCTTTATGAAATAACAAATAGGAGTAAAGTTATAACAATATAATATGGGTTTTACTCATTTATGATGTATTGGTTCTAATGACGTCTATGTTACTAATAAGTATATATATTAATATATATTAATATTATATATAATAATATATATATATAATATATATATTATTTATTAAATTAATATATATATATAAATATATTAATTATATAATATATACTCGGGAATCCGGATTACGAAATCCGATTGCCCCATCAATGATTCAATATTATGGTACTTACTAAATGTATATTTGACATCGTAACTTAAAAACAAATAGCTAGAATAGAAAACTGAATATCTTGTTATTAAAAAATCGTTCCAAATATTTTAATGCATAATGATAAAGAAGAATAATAATAAATCACCTAAGATATAAAAAAATATTAATAATGATAATTGTTGTTTGTAATGTACGTAACAACTTGTGCCTATTACCTACCAAAATTCTGAACATGATCCTACCTCCAAAGTATTAGTAGGCTTACGGCTCAAACAATCTTGAAAATTTACGTACTTGTTTGATTATAGGAATTAGAAAAAATTATATCTATTTTTAATTTATTAAGCTAGTAAAGCATGCACATTACAAGGGTAATTAACTATACGGGGGCTCCGCCCCGACCTACCTGATTCCGTGAGTTGATGGTGATAAATATCATTATAAACAAATCATAAAACCTTATTTTAAAGGGAAGAAAAGTAAAATAATAAACTTTTAAAAGTAACTAATAACTTAAAATTACTATTGAAAGACTTAAGAAACATGATTTTTGTGTATAAACATAGACGTTAAATTAAGGTCAACTTAAGATGTTACTTATATAATTTTGTAGTTATTTTTAATATATTAACTACGTATTTAATTCGATGTTATTTTAATTTTATTGCATTAACATTTGCGCACTATTTTCACAAATGCGGGTTGAGTATGTTGTTGTAATCAATCAGTACAAGTTGTACTAGAGAATACATGCTGTTCACCAAAAATCTTTAATCTGGAACCTGCCGTTTAATTATATAATACACTCTGTATTCACAAAGCCTAGATATTCATTATTATTTAATATTCATTAATTTATAATTATATTATTAATTTAATTATTTATTATAAATTATTAAGTTATATAATTTAATTATTATTAATTATTAATAATATATTTATTTTAATTAATTATTAATTTATAGTAAATTAAGCTTTATACATTTCAGATTTAAATAAAGGAAATCAGAAGCCGAATGATGCTAAATATATATATATTTATACGAAATTATATTTTTATATTGGAAAATAAAAAAGTATTTGGTAACAGTGTATCCAGAGGCGCACTCATTTAGTGGTGACTGACTCAGATGACTTGGATCAGCTAATAAGTATTATTATTACGAAACGATATCGATCGTTAATCACATATATTTCATTAATGAATCGCCATAAATCTCTTTTTTTATAGTTGCGTAAATTAAGTAAGAATAAATTTAATAAAAGTGTCATAAAAATTACTTAAATCTTCAAAATATGGAATTAGTCACATAAATATTTTAATTTTAATTACATTAATCAACATATTAATCACATTTTTCTATCCATTAATAAAGGTGACTTAGAATCAATGCTCCATCAAATTCGAATAGTTACCTAATGATTATAGTTAAAAATGAGAATTTTATCTAATATAAATTTTGTTTATATTGTTTAGCCTATATTGGCATCTCTCAGATTACATTTGTAGTTTAGTCACACATAGACAAGAAACTTATACCTAATTTTTTATGTAACTATAAATAAGGTAGAGCCTTATTAATTAAATTATTTGTTTAAATAAACTAATAAATAAACGTATATAAATATATAATGTTTCTCCAAAATATTTTTAATAAAATATATATAATATAATTTTATATTATATATAATAGATATATGTTTCTTCAAAAAATCTGTATATATATATATATATTATATTTATATATTATATATTAATAAATAATATCTATACAATCTTTTAAATTTGAATATTGACATAGATTAAGTATTGCAAATTATGATATGGATACAGGAGTTATTAAAAATACTTTTAATTATAGTATAATATATTAGAGGTATCATATATATATATATATATATATTTAAGTGTTTAGTTGTAGTTAGCTATATATTTAGATGTAGTTAGGTTCCGCAGTTCTTATTTAAAAAGCTGAGAAAGTTAAGATCATCGGTAATCGTGGATCTGTCTTATTTTTGATTTAATGTATTGATTACATTTTTATTATATTGTAATAGCATCCTATTATGTATGTGTGAAATAGCTTTTTTTCTAGATAGCGAAGTTGTGAAAAGAAAGATAATTCTTTAAATAATATTCGTTATGAAACCAGCATATCTACTATTTAAATAACTAATAGTAATTTGTAATTTAATTAGTAAGGGCATGAACATTTAGAATATCTGCGTTGATGGTCTATTGAGTCAGAAAAGACATTTTGTTATGGGAAATGTTGAAGTTTTTCATGAAAAATTTTGAAGAAGGAGAAAAAACTAACAAACAAAGAATATGAAACGTAAGTCAACAGATTAGAAAGTGAGAAATTTGCTTCTTAGCTAAGGTTCCTCCATTTAATGATGGCTCATGTACTGTTTAGAACCTCTACAAAGAAAATAATAAAGAAAAGGAATCCAATAAAGGTAAGATTAGAAGGCGCTCTTTTAAATCATTTGAAGTGCCACTTCCACGGTTGTCTCGGAATGATAGTACATAAGCAGGAGCATATTGTTGATAGCAAAATAATATTAACACTTCCTTTGAGATTTATCATAAAAATAAAAGAATCTCATTAAAAGGAAGGTTTATCAATAATAAGGAAAGAAATAAAAAAATAAAAAGAAGAGGCAACACTATCAGTAAGTATAAATTAAAGCTTTCTTCAACGAAGATGTAGAAACGAAGCTTCTGTTAATACAGCTATCTTATATGCAGATTCTTTGGATGAAAGATAGGAAAAGGTTTCTTAAATGAAGAATAATAAAAGAAACAAACAAATAGGTAAGTACAAAGAAAATGAAGAATAACTATATTCAAATAATAATATGATTTTGTAATATTCATGTAGGTAATTATCTTTGTAAGTTATTTATAATATATACTATTTCTGTCCTCTCCTTGTATAAAGGAGAGTCCCCTGCCCAGTTAAAGTGGTGACATCTATCTGTAACTATATATACGATTATTTCGTAATATTTTATTCTTTAGAGTGGCTAGTATGAGTATATATAATATAATAATATAATATATCATATATATATATTATATATATATATAATTATAATATATATAATACTTATATATATATATATATAATTTATTATATATAATATATATATAATATATATATATATATATATATATATATATAAATATAATATATATATATATAATATATTATAATACTGTAAATATTATAACAGAATGTCAACTACATGTGTGACTATCACCTGACGCCGAGTGTGAATGGGAAATATCTGCCATAAGGATGAACTGTCAGATTGACGGTACTTATAATTATATTTATTTCTTCTAGTGAAGAAGTAACATTCAGAATGATAAAACGGTGTGTTCTTACCATTCATCATCGGATCTAGGGTGGAAACACACCTGCTTTAAATACCATCAGGGAGGGTTGATCAAACCTTAAAATATTACTAATATGCCTTTATACTGATTTAATATATATATAATATATATATATTATAATATATATATATATATATATTAAAATATATTAATAATATATATTAATATATATATATTAATAATATATATATATATATTATATATATATATAATATTAATATATTATATATATTATATATATATATATTTAATATAATTATATATATATACTATATAATTATATATAATTAATGAAACTTCATATTTATTGTGGAAATATCTAATAACAGGATAATCAATTTAATATAAAAATTATATTCATTATAAAATATAAATACTATAATATCATACAATATGCGTAAATATATTATGGTAAAGATACTACAATTGATTATAGTAAACCCTTAATAATTAATCGTTTTAATAATACTATAAGCAATAAATTTCAATCATTCTTCCATAAACATATTTTATTTATGTATAATAATTTATTAATTTGAATTCGCTTTTAAGAGACAAACTGACCATATTAATAAGGAAACATCTCCTATGGAAATCCAAGACGTACAAACTAACTTGTAATATATATAAAGGAAGAGAGAACAGAGCTAGATGATAAAGCAAAAAGAACTGCAAATTAACTATTTAATAAAAAGAAAATAAACAGAAATTAAAAGTAACTTTAAATTAATATATTTAAATACGATAAAGCGCTAATAATCGAAATTAATGTTCTTAAGATAACGCTCAGTTTATAGAGAAATGACCCACAAAAATTTCATTATTAATTTTTAAACTCTTTAGAAAAAATTTATGTCAGAGCTATTAAAACTTAAAACTTATATATAGAACGAAAATTAATAATTATCATTAAATAATTTATATTTGGCATACTAAACGATATAAAAAGTTTAAAATATGAATGCGTATATTTAATATATATTTTTAAACAATACTCAGGGTGAAATATATTGACAGTATAATATAAGGTTCATGGAAAAGTTAGCCGGGGTCTCCCGCTTCGCTCGCCAGCCCCAAGGGAATTCTTATAATTGCATATCACCCTACTCGTATATTATATACATATAAAAGTACGTTTTCACAGTCGATAGTTCTTCTACTATATTTAATTTTTAAGCTTCATATCTATTATACTAAGGGTTTAACATGCCCACTATTATCATAGCAATTTCGTACGCATTAACGTGATATATATATTAATATATATATATATATATATTTAATAATATATATAATATTATATTAATATTATATATTATATAATATATATTTATATATATTATATATATATTAATATAATATATATATATAGAATTAATTATAAATATAATATACATATTACATAATGGGAAAAAATTATACATTTTTTCTTCGGGAAAATTATATCTATCAAGGAAGGACAAACACCACTCACACGAAAATAATTCGTAAGTAGAAATCCATTAATAATTATTAATATATGAAATTATTAAGCTACACATCCTATTTATATTTTGCTAAAGAAATGCCGCGTCTTGTACAGCATACATCAATGCATTCCATCTTAAATATTTTTCAGACCTACTACTCACTTGTAGATGTGTATGAAAATTTTCATAAAATCAAATTTATTAAGTTTATCAAATTTTAGTTTTATTTATGTTCATTTTCAAATACTAAAACTCAGTAATAAGTTCATTTCAAATTAATTTCATTTTTTAAAAATTAAAGTAATTTAATAATTTCATTCCATTAAAAATTTCTGAAATTTTAATTCTAACTAATAAATAGAAAAGGGCTTCTAGAGTATATCAATATTAAACAACTTTTGACTAAAGGATTTCGAAGACACAATTTAAAAAAACTCAAAAAACATTTAAATTTCTGTATTTGTGATTTTCCAATAATAGCTTTACCTAAATCAATTCCTAAAAATAAGATAAATAGTCATAATACAATATTAAAATAATAAATAATTTCTAATAAAGTAACAATGATTTTTAGTAAATAATAATAACATATTTTTAGGTGATTAATATTGCCAATATTTGTGATTATAAAAGTACTTAATAAATTAAAATATAATAATAAAATAAATAAAATAATAATAAATAATAATATAATAATATAATAATAAATAAAATAATAATAATTAAGCATAATAAATAATAACATTTACAATCATAATCAATAAACCAATGGCTGTAATTAAATTTCATTTATTATCAATACTTCTTTAAAGTTCGATGTTGATAGCAGCAAAATATATATATTATATAATGACCATAAATATAAGATATTATATATATATAAAGTAAAATTAATTTTATAAAAAATATATTTATAAAAATTGATCTAGCACTATTATGTGTAAGTTATATAATAGCATCAAAATATACGAAATATAGTGAGCTCCAGTGACAAAGCTATTATATTTTATAGAATGTTACATTTCACCTAACATTATTATTAATAAAATTACGTTACGTTGTCTCATTTTATAAAACAAATATAACTATAGCGTAAATATTTAAAGTATTATAATGAGAAGAAAATATTTAATACCTACATATTACATTATATACTTATCAATACTGCATTGTGTTTATTTAATTTTCAGCTAAAACAAAACCTCCTCTGGGTTTTGAAGTTTCGTAATTTCATTCACACGATGTTTTCAATTTCATTTCATTTTTATCTATGTTCTTTTTAGATTTGCATTTTTCATTTATTTAAAATACAGAATCTAAAGTTCCTGAGAACTAAAAAATTTTGATAATATTTACAGATAATTTAACTTTATTATGTTATTGTTATTGTAGAATATATATCTCCACTCATCATTTAATATATAAAAAGTAGATGTCTACAGTATACCTTTACATCACAAGAAATATTATATATAAGAATATAAAATAAAAATATAGTATAAACAAAGAATATATACGTATATATATACGTATATATATATATAATCTGATATATTATATCTATATATATAATATATAGATAATATTTTATTATAATAGATAGCTATTCATGCGAATATTTAAAAGCATATGAATATATATATATAATATATTATATATATATATATATATATAATATTTTTTGGACACTTTCCTTGCAATAATGTTCCTTTTAGAATTTTTAAATGAGTTTTCGATGGAGGCTCGAAAACAACAGATGTCCCAAATTCGATTTTCAAAAATTTGCTCTGATACATATTGTTTATTATGGTGAAATTAGAAAAGTCGGGGTTTAAAATGTTGAAAAAAAATCGTATTAAATATTCTAAAAAGAGGAATAAGGAAGAAACTGAGTTTAAAAAAATATAAAAAATAAAAATAAAAAAGCAGTAATAGGAAGGGGATGAATCTGGTGGATAAATATTATCCTCAGAGTTGGAAGTGGAGGTTTTGTAGAAGTTCGATCCCTCTAAAAATTCGTACCTCTACTTGTAACGTCATCGCCTCGCGGCAAGCTACGTTTGCATTTCCATACACTTTGGTTGGCTGCCTCACCGGATAAGGTTCTGGAGCGGTGCGGGCGGTGCGGCACGCAATTACAGTGTCCTGGTGAGGTACAATTTGGAAATTATAGAGGAGCGGTGATGTGCGGTGTGCATACAAACACAGAAGTTCGATGCGGTTCGAAAAAAATGCTTTTGGTGCGTGGTGCGCTTACTTTGGTGCGTGCGCAAAATTCCGGTGCTCGGTCAATTCAAACCTACACCCCGGTAGAGTGCTTAAGCCCACATATAAGGTTTTCTTAAGCTATACCACCGAAATATATATATAATATATATATTATATATATATAATTATAATATTATATAATATATATATATAATATAATATATATATATATATATACCAATATATCACATATATAAACTGTTTTTACTATTTGAAGTTAATATCTCAATATTGTTAATATTTTTAACTAACATAGGCTCTATATTATATTATATTAATATATTATATATATAATTTATAAATTAAATAAATATGAATATGTGGTTTGGACTTATCTTTTTTTATTCTTAGACTCCTTTAGAAATGCCTTTCATCTTTTCTGTCGATATAGTAAAAATCAACACGAGTTTAGGCTTATCGTATCGAGTCCTTAAAATTTGGCTTCGCCGCTAGGTGTGACATAAATCCTCTGTCGTAGACGAGTGATATACGTACTTCGTGCATAAACGCCGGAGGGGGGTGCTGACCCCCTAAAATAGGAAATGTCGTAGAATGATGAAATTTGAGATGGTATATGAGATGTATGAGGTAAACACGAATGATTCGGTATCCGATTCGGATCCGGAGTTTGCACCAGTGCCGAATTCCGTAATATAGTATTGTTAAATACTGAGAATACAGTAATTGGTATACCTTCATGTTTATTGAGCCGTAGTCTCAGATCTCGAATATGATCTACTATGAACAACTAAAAGTGCGGGGGGGTCACTCCATACTAAAAAAGTATTACTGGTGTAAATAATGAATAGGAAAGGCTGAAAATTGGATGATGTATACATATGAAGAAAGAAAGGAGATCCCTGACCCGATGAGTAGGAGACTTGACGACGAGACAACAGAGGTGGACAGTTTGCCGTCGCTGTCTGAGGTAGTAAACAAGCAATACATTAGAGAACTAAAGTGCGAGCTTGTTAATCTCAAATATGATGGTTTGACCGGTGGTTTGAGAGCCCCTGCTCTAATGGTTCCTGCAGGCAGCACCACCCAGCGCGAATAACTTACAAGGCAGATTGAATCGCGCACGATGCTGAATAAGGATGCGATGAAGCATTACGGAATATTTAAATACTATGTCCGAAAGACTGTAGTTTGAAAATGCTGAATAAGGATGCGATGAAGCATTACGGAATATTTAAATACTATGTCCGAAAGACTGTAGTTTGAAAATGCTGAATAAGGATGCGATGAAGCATTACGGAATATTTAAATACTATGTCCGAAAGACTGTAGTTTGAAAATGCTGAATAAGGATGCGATGAAGCATTACGGAATATTTAAATACTATGTCCGAAAGACTGTAGTTTGAAAATGCTGAATAAGGATGCGATGAAGCATTACGGAATATTTAAATACTATGTCCGAAAGACTGTAGTTTGAAAATGCTGAATAAGGATGCGATGAAGCATTACGGAATATTTAAATACTATGTCCGAAAGACTGTAGTTTGAAAATGCTGAATAAGGATGCGATGAAGCATTACGGAATATTTAAATACTATGTCCGAAAGACTGTAGTTTGAAAATGCTGAATAAGGATGCGATGAAGCATTACGGAATATTTAAATACTATGTCCGAAAGACTGTAGTTTGAAAATGCTGAATAAGGATGCGATGAAGCATTACGGAATATTTAAATACTATGTCCGAAAGACTGTAGTTTGAAAATGCTGAATAAGGATGCGATGAAGCATTACGGAATATTTAAATACTATGTCCGAAAGACTGTAGTTTGAAAATGCTGAATAAGGATGCGATGAAGCATTACGGAATATTTAAATACTATGTCCGAAAGACTGTAGTTTGAAAATGCTGAATAAGGATGCGATGAAGCATTACGGAATATTTAAATACTATGTCCGAAAGACTGTAGTTTGAAAATGCTGAATAAGGATGCGATGAAGCATTACGGAATATTTAAATACTATGTCCGAAAGACTGTAGTTTGAAAATGCTGAATAAGGATGCGATGAAGCATTACGGAATATTTAAATACTATGTCCGAAAGACTGTAGTTTGAAAATGCTGAATAAGGATGCGATGAAGCATTACGGAATATTTAAATACTATGTCCGAAAGACTGTAGTTTGAAAATGCTGAATAAGGATGCGATGAAGCATTACGGAATATTTAAATACTATGTCCGAAAGACTGTAGTTTGAAAATGCTGAATAAGGATGCGATGAAGCATTACGGAATATTTAAATACTATGTCCGAAAGACTGTAGTTTGAAAATGCTGAATAAGGATGCGATGAAGCATTACGGAATATTTAAATACTATGTCCGAAAGACTGTAGTTTGAAAATGCTGAATAAGGATGCGATGAAGCATTACGGAATATTTAAATACTATGTCCGAAAGACTGTAGTTTGAAAATGCTGAATAAGGATGCGATGAAGCATTACGAGGGAATAAAATTATAAATATGTGGAAATGTAAAATAGAAAAATTTAAAATCGAATCGAACTAAATCTTCGTAATGGGATCATATGATCTCTAACTGTACCAGGAAAATATAGAGAATATTAGTAAAATTTCCAAATATCTACTTTCAATATCTGGATAACGACAAATAGACAACCAGACACTTATATAGATTTATATTTTTATGTCAAATAAAATAATAATTGTATTTTCGCCAGAGAAAAGATAGTTGAGCCAGAAAGAATAACAAACACATTATAGATGCCTTTCCAAAGATGGCTGTGCTATTGGAATATTGTGAAGATCTTTTATTTAGCGACATCAAGGGTAAAGTTACATGGCATCTTACCAAACTTTTATTCTGTGATTACTTTTCAGTGTTTGTATCACATACTGCCAGTTGCGTTGTGAATCCCTTCAACAAAAATTGCTGATGGGCCAGAAAAGTCTGAATAATTGGCAGAGGTACTTAAACATCTCTTCAATGCAATAAATTTTGGAACAAGGCAGATGTCAAGAGTTGTAAAGCATTTTAAAATCGCACATGAAAAAAAATTACCAATCTTTGCGAACAGAATTTTCCATTCATGAGCTTAAAAACAAAGTACATATATAGATCTAATCCCCAACACAGTATCCAAATTTCATTGACATCAAAATACCCAAATTTTAAATGTTTTTGTATCAAAAATAAAATTATATCATATTTCTAACACCTGAAGTTATTTTTTTTTTATTTAAAAAAATTCTTTT
>JABUQX010006726.1:17500-22500 GCA_015478945.1 Trachelipus rathkii
AATCTTATCATGATGAAGTTAGTCTCTTCAATCATCCCGTAAAGTTGCGAGTAATACAATAATGTCAGCGCTGTTATAACCACTCAATAATGTAAGGAATTATGTATAGTTTTTTATATAGCTTCCGTATATTTTTTTGAGACTGAGAGAGAGGAGGGCGATTATCATTAAAAAACTCTCATCTATAATAACGAGCGAGGAGGAGCATTGCCCGTTCCGGGACGACAAGCCCTTCCCTGAAGTTGAATGTTGATCACAGAATCTCAGGTCACTCGACCTATAGGTGATAGTGCAACAAGTAAAGCATTGGGACATCGCCTGGGAGAAGAAGAGGAGGAGTGGGTTGCCGAATCGTCTAGGGTTGAATTTTGGTGAAAAAAAAGGAGCCAAGAGAGGTTAGCTTCTTCAGAAGGATGTGAGTAGAAAGGAGGGATTGAGCGAATGAGAGAGTGGAAAGGAGAAGGTATATTGCACAAGTTATGTAGAGAGGTTTCATCTTTAGGATGGCCTGATAGTTTTTTTATCATTAAGGAGAGTACAAGTACACTTTAATTGCACTTCATCGTTTAACACGCCTAGCCTTGCCGAATTAATATCCCTGCTGACGATTCCGTCAAGAATGAAAACTAGTTACTAGACTGAAGTTCGCTTTCAGTAATATGATTAGAGCTCGAAAGCCCAGTATTCAATGAGTTTTCATCACCCACCCGTAACTCCAATAATGCATTTGTCTCTGCCGCTGCGGATGGTGACGAGAAATCAGGAGTGCCATTGAGAGCCATTGATTTTGGGGAAAATGATATACAGACTAGTTGAACGAGAAGGAAAACTGTTGGCCTCATCCCTTCGGTTGATACACGTCCAATTCTAACTTTTTCAGCAGAACAAGAATGTCTCTCCAGTAAAACTTAACAGCCGATTCATGGGCATACAATAGGCAGTAGTTTGGGTAAAGACCTAGTGGCAAGCACTAGCAAACGCAAAAACCTATTGCCCCCTTAAGTTTTACACCGATTATACTCAGCTGCAAACTAGATACTTTGTTTCGTTTTTAGTGGTCCATCGGCAAGAGTTCTGTGATCTCGAGATATACTAAAAGTCTTAAAATTTACTGTAAAGCTTACCTTAGATGTGGTCAAGTTGACTTCTCGAAATAGGATGGAAATATTGTTTCTCAATTATTAATTATAGTCCCTATATATTTATATTAAAATATTATAAATAACTTATATAATAATATTGTATATATTTCTAAAGAAATTTTTTTTTCCTAATATAGGTATATCATCATATATACCTTTAGGAGGGTAATTTACGATTTAAGGGATAAATGCCTAGACTATGTCTTACTCATTACATAATAATTATTAAGGGGGTTATCACCATACTGATTAGTGGTTAAATACATATTATTTAGGTAATAAAGTTAGTTTGTAACGGAGAACGGGAACGTGAGGAGGCACGATGGGTAACACGAGACTGTCTCACATGAAGTGTATGCATACCGAATTGGGATACGGACTGATCTGGGATGTTGTGCCAGTGGGTCTCTTAAATCTAAACGTTTAGGCTAACCTTCCAAGAGATGTATAGCAGTAATATATATATATCAATTATATGATATATTATACTATATTAGTATATAAATTCCCCAAACTTGACCTTTGGGGATCTTCGTAAAAGTAACACACAGAGCGGGGAGTTTCTTATCAAGAAACTGGGTATTTTTAAAGCCTTTATACTCAACCTATCTACTAAGAATAATACTTAATTATCACATTGTATATAGGCAGCAATTATTCAATTATTATACCTTTTTATTTTATAATATATATTATAATTTAATATATATAATATTTCAAAAATATTATTAATATTATACTAACCTTTATAAACGTAGAATATACCCTTGCAATAATATACTATAAAAATTGTTAATAATATATTAAATCAATAATTATATCATATATATTCAATATTTTATGTTATTTAAAAGATGTAAAATTTCATTATTATTTAAGGATCCATACTCATAATAATAATATTATATAAATATAATAATAATCATATAATTGCTAAATATTATCTAATATAAAATAATATAATAATAAATTATATAATATAATCCTATATTACAGTACTAAATTTTTATTTATGATTTCCCTATAATCTAACTATACGTATCCTAAATACTAATAGTTACAATACTCGTAGATATAATATAGTCATAGGAGAATGTATTTCTTTAGAGTACGTAATATTATATTTAATATAATTATTGATAATTATTAATAAAAACACCGTAATTATTTATAAATTAACAGTGTAAATACATGTTATGATCTATTAACCTAATCAAAATCAATCTGTAAGTCTATTTTACCATTTAAACTATGAATTATATATTATATAAAAGTTATATATTATCATCTTTATATAATATATATACTGATTATATATATAATATTATATCAAATAATTTAATATATACCAACCCAATTTCGAGACTTTGTATTAATGATTTTATTATATTTTGAATCTTATAGTATTCTGCGTCTTAATTAACTAGTATATATATTTGATATATTACTAGATCAAGTATATATACCTCTTTGTATACTGTATATTATACGTATATTCACAGTATATCATATATAATATATATATATATGATTATAGCTATATAAATATATAATGATTAACATATTAATAAGTTTTTCGTTTAAAATTTATTTTGTTGTTCGCTAATATACGCTATTAGCTCAACAAAATAAAAAACGATAATCTTATATATAATATATATAATATAATAATGATATATACTATATATATTATATTATATATATACTATATTTATACATTAGATAATATAACTATCTTAGACCATCTGGGAATTGTCATTCCCCTTCTTTCCACCCGACCCAGACCCCTTTTTAAGGATGATAGCATGTTAGGCTTTTCGGCGCTCGCAAGTGTCTATCTGGCGCATATACTCTTCCTATTAGCAGATTTTATTGTGTTTCCTTTTTGTTGACCCGCCCTTAGTATATTAATATCTTACGGGAAGTTGAGTTATTCACTCGAATATGTGTTCATTGCGTGGGTGGCGCTTGTACATAATCCAGTAGCACTTTCATGATCCGGCTTGGGTTATGGCTTCACAGCACGCATGCAACTTTTTTAATTAGCCCACTCACAAGCTCCCCTGCCATTTGGGTTTTTCATCCTTCTCTTAATTTTTTGCTTTTACTGTCAATATGTATCCTAGCTTTCTTTGTCATTTATACGCTCAAATGATCTGACTGTTGTTGATGGGGCGAAACTATTTCTTATTTCTTTTTTTGTTTAACTGTTCAATGTAAATGGTGTTCCACCCAGTTTTTTCAAATAGTCTGGACATTGTCTCCAGATACTATTAGTTTCTCCTGAGGCTTCTTTTACATTAATGAATCTCTCGATGCAAGCTGGACATGCTAATACTCTGTCCAGAGCGTCTCATATGCCTCGAATGACCTCGCGCCTTCACTGCCTTCAACTAATTTCAATTCGTGAATAATCCTGTGCTTTTTGATAGTCTCGACTTTTAATTCCTACTCCGTGATAATGGTGCTCTTTCCCTCTTCAATATAAGTCCTACATCCTCTTTGAGGCAGTGCGCCAATAGCAACCGTTCCGTTGATATGAGGTTTCCCACAAAGTTAGCATTTTTTTTTGTTTATATGCTACAGTGCCAGAATGTTTAATGTTTGTTCCAACAGGTGAGCGACTGACCGAGAACCGTCCGAAAAAGAGATAAAGTTAGAAAGGGTCCGGGTTAGACAGAGCGGAGGGATTTGATAAGAACGTTGGGTTTTATAAGATTCAAAATTTTTTACAAGGTTGAGGACGCCACGCACCCGAGAAATTCTGTCCAGAAGATTTCAGGAAAATAGAAATCTGGAATAGGTTACCAAACGTAAGAGGAAATATTCTAAGAAGTAAAAGAGGGAAGTACAGAAATTGAAATAATAGATTGAAAGAGTGAAGAGGAATCGATAGTACGCATAGCAGGCATATGAAGGTGGACAGAGTTAGATGTCCAGAATTGAGAAAAAGAATCATAATTCTACATTTTGAACAGCAGGAATAAAGTATGGAGTAAAGAACAAGAACCCCTGTGGGAAACCATTATTTAGTAACAAGGATAAAATAGAAGAGAATGCGCAAACCATAAACAGAACAACAGCCGGAGTTCAGTTTGGATTTAGGCCGCGACTTTGAAACGAAAGCTAGAACATAAGTAGCAATAGAGAAGGCAGGAAACCCAAGAAAAAGAGTGGGAGATGCCTCCTGTCTGAGAGCATAGTGACTGTCGAATGCTCATATTCCTTATTCCCGGTCCATTCAAATGCTTTGGATATGTCAAGCGCCATCCTAGTATAAACGAATTACGTTAATATTCAAGTCCTCCCTCGTAGTTCTAATTAGGGTGCACTGAGTAAAAACCCATTAAATTCTGCTAATAATAGGAGAGTAATAGATAATGCCAGTAGATAGTATATAAACCTTATAGATGGATACCTGAAAGCCGTACGTGGCGGATCGGAAAGAAGAGAGTGAGATTTCAGATGGATTCCAAAAGAAGTATATATAATATTATAAGTATATATATATATATAACTTATAACTATATTAATAAATATTTATACATTAATATCTATATAATAATATTATATATATACTATATTATACTATAATATACAGAATTTCTGTCTTATTATACTTTATATATATATATAATTATATATAGTATAATAAAATAATATATATATAATATAATTTATGATTACTATTATACATTAATTATATAACATATATAATTATTCAATCAGTTAATATTATAATATTTAATATATAATCGAAATAACCAAAACCAATTTCAATCTCTACTATATTATTAATTGCATTATAATGTAGTATATAATATATATTATCATATATTATAATATATATTTAAATTA
>JABUQX010006726.1:27500-30000 GCA_015478945.1 Trachelipus rathkii
AAAACTAAAAAACATAAATTATAATAAGTAAGTAAGTTCTAAGTAACTGTAATCACTAGACAATTATTATCAGTCATATATATATATATATATATATATATATATATATATATATATATATATATATATATATATATATATAATATATATATATATATTATATAATATATATATATAATATATATATATATATATATCATTTTATAAGGTAGAGTATATTTAGTAATTAGAAATATAAGTTATGTGAAGATTATCTAAGAGCGTTGGAGACAGAATTATAAAGGTGAGTATTTACGAATTAAAACTTAAGAATAAATAGCAAATCTAGAATGTTCAGAACTCAAAAAAAAAAAAAAAAAAAAAATCTTTAAAAAGAGAAATTGGAAAATAAGAATCAGTGCAAGAGAAAGAAAAACAAAAGGATAAGCCTAGGAAGATATAGTATTGAGAAAACAAAGCATATATATAGGAAAATAAGGATGCATTAAAAATTATATAATAATAATAATAATTAGTAGTAATAGAAGCAACTAAAATTTTGCATAACTGCAAAAGACTTACTGTATAATAAAACCTGCAAGAAAAACACAAAAAAATTTAATTATTTTACTACAATATAAAAGAAAACTGTGAAATCGTAATACTAACTTTAGATGTGAGATCTCTGTGAAAGACTCTCTTCATGTGTAAGTATGAAATTCCTCTTGCAATATCCAAAGCCAGAGCCGCCCTTGTCAACCAAGGTAAATCTATGCGTAGGTTTTGGAGAAGTGCGTCCAGAGATCCTCCATTTATGTACTAGTGAAAAGTAATATTCTTGTAACTAATGAAAAGTAATACTATTTCATCAAAAAAATTTTAAATATCCTTATCCCACTGCTAATGTAATGTATACTGTATGTAACAAAATATTATTATTAAACTTTGCTTTAAAATAAGATATAAATGTACTAAAAATAAGATAAACTGTTAATATACACTGAAATATACACAATAAAATTATACAAACCCCACAAAACCCAAATATATAAGTAAATTAATAATATAGGGCCTAATGCAAATATTAGCAGATTTATAGTAATGGAGAATGTAATATTGAAAAAGTAAAAAAAATATAACTTTAACAAGACTTACCTGAGTCAAAGCATGAACCTGGCCTTCATGAACACAAACACCATAGTAACTAGAGAAGAAGAAGAAAAAGACAAAAATACGTATGTAAAATATTATGTAACATATGTTAACTTAATTCAATAGAAAATTTCCATTAAATGACAAAATTTTTACATACATTTTTTTTTAAAGTTATGGGATTTTTTTTTTTTTTTTTTTATCAAGACAGAGGAGTCAGTAAATTTTTTGCCAGTTTCAATTCCTTAACTTTAAAATATGTGGCTCTTTTGACCCAGCTCCTGTTCCTGCTCCGCCCAAAACCTTCTAGCTCTGCAGCCCTGTTATATTAATGACTTAAGAATTAGAGGTCGGGGTGGCATGGGATGGTGTTAGAATGATGGAGAATGGAAGAGAGAGGAGGGTGCCCTACCTATTATATGCGGATGATTTGGTTTTGTGTGCAAATCTTGAAAGAGAGTTTGAGAGATTGTAGAGACGATTATTGGTAGGGTGTGTAAAGGAGGGGTAGATAAGTAAACGTAGATAAGATAAGGTTATGGTTGTGAGTGAAAAGAAGTCCTCGGTTGTGAAGTTATGTTTAGATGGTGAGCAGCTGGAACAAGTGTCGGAGTTTAAATATTTAGGATATATGTTGGATGAAAAGGAAACGGATGATGCAGAAAATAGTAGGAAATTTGTGAATGGCAGGAAGGTGGCTGGTGCAATTAAATCGTTGGTGCATATAAAGTGACTAAGTCTTGGGTGCGCTAGGGTTTTACATGAGGGTATGTGTTTACCATGTTAAATGTATAGTAGTGAATTACTATGATCCTGGATAAGAGGTAAAGATCTATAAGTACAATTGTCAAGAATGGATCAATCTTCAGGGCTGTGCTAGGTGTGTAGAAGATTGATAAAATGAGGATGAACGAATTAGAGAGTTGTGCGGTGTGAAGAAAAGGGTAAATAAGAAAATAAATGAAAGTATGTTGAAGATGGTTTGTCATTAGAAAGGATGAATGAATAGTCAGTTGTAAGCGATGTATAGTGGGTGAGTTTTTGGGAAACCGGACCGGCTGGGAGACCGAAGAAAAAGTGGATTGAGTCAAGTAAGGAATGTTTGCAGGAGAAAAATGTGAGTTTTTGGCATAGCGAGAAGAAGGTGCATGATAGGAGAGAATGCGGGGTTTTGTGAGGGGGTATGGTTGTCGCCCACCTGGCCCCAGTCCTTGGGAGAAAAGTCAATTTTTTTTTTTTTTTTTTTTGCTTGCAACGTACAGGTGGCTATTGTCCTTTGTTGGGGAGAACTATTATTACAAATAAATATTCTTGAACTTTGACATCCGTTAGTCTACTATTACAAAAGATTATGTACAAAACAGCATTA
>JABUQX010006726.1:40000-52334 GCA_015478945.1 Trachelipus rathkii
ATAATTGTTATACAAAACTGTACTGAAACCGAAATTTTTAAAACAATACACCACCATTATTTTTTTTTTACACTTTGCACACCATACCACAAGTGCATTCAACCAACCCAAATTATCGTGCACAAATATATTTTGAGGTAATGCCCAAGAAAGTTCTGTGACCACTGGTTTAGACCATACCTAATTAATATTTCTTAGGTCAGTAAAACTGTTAAGCTATTAAAATATTGTTGGAGTGAGGTGTCTAGTCAAAAAATGCTGCTATAAAAGCAGTTTTGGTAAATTTTTTGTTAATAGAGTTTTAATAAATTTCAAAATATGAACGAAGGCACAGACCTATAAAAAAAATACTGGGCAGTTAAATTTAAAAAAAAATGGGTTTTTGCAAACCCTGATTTCAACAAATCAAAATAAAGATAGAAGACTTTTGGCAACAGCTCCCATGGTTCCATGGTATTAAACAATTTGAGATTCCTTTGAGGAATTGCAGGATAATGTTATTTTATAAGAAGTTGTTAAAGAAATTCATTCCTTTCTTTACTTTTATAGATGACTTTCATTGAGACATTGAGATTTTACTGACTGAATTCAAAGAGAATATAACTGATATGTCTCAGCATTTGGATTTCAGTGTACAAAGAGGTTTAAGATATTATAGACTTCCTGTATGATAATAGATTTCAGGCTGATGAGATAACGATTAAAGAAATTTAAAAGGGAATTGACTCAATATAGTAGTTAGTCATGCATAGATGAAGGGCTAATCCCAATTTTAAAAGTTCAAAAGTAAATATTAACCAAGAAACCAAATAGCCTGTTATAGAGGGATTCTTAGTGAAAGGAAAATATATAATTGTAAATGAACAATAATATATATTGGGGTAATGCCTAACAAAGTTTTGCGACCACTGGTTTAGACCACCAGCCCTAGCCCTTGTTAAACCTCCTTCTAAGACACCACCTCCAAAAAGAATGAAAAAAACATTCTCTTAAATACAGAAAGTCAAAAAATAATTCAAATGCAAATTGATGTCTCAATACACAAACTTTAAAGTCACACCAGAAATGAACATGGTGGGTCTATGGCATTGGGCTAAGCCCATGGCTAGGTATGAATGTGTGCTATGTGGCAGCAAGCCAGCAACATCTAATGATAGCACTAATCAAATAATAATAATAGATGGTTTTCTTAAAATAAATTTTAGCCCAATAAATAATTCTATTAAACTCTCTCCACTTGGAATTAAAATACGCCTAACTAGACTTATTAAAATAATGTACTATTTATGTTAGCTACCAATTATAAAACTTTTTTAAATAAATATTTTTTATTTTAAAAATATGCTTATGATAAATTTTAAAATATATTGTTTAACAAAATAGAAGTATAATTAAAATTATAATTATTCCTCCTAATTATTCGTCTTAATATAGCTATACAGTATATTCAAAAAATCTAATTTAAAGAAATGAAATTTTAATTTATCCAACTGATTATTATATAGCTTACCTAAAAAGAAATATTTTCATTAATACAAAAATAATTTTGATATTTGTGAAACAGTTCTAAGCCGAGATTTTTTTTTATATAATGAATGTTAGAAATCTTTGCAGCTTTAAAATAAAAACATTGGAAAATAACTGTAATGTTTTCAGATTAACCATTTTATTCTGCATAGATTATACAAGACCCATTATTATAAGAACATCGAATGAAATTTATGATGGACGTTCGAGGCAAACTTTCAAAAACAAGGCCCGTAAACATGATTCATTTCCAGAAACCTGAGGGCAATTTCAGAAACCTGAGGGCAATTTCAGGAATTTTTAGTTTTGTTTTATAAAAAAAAAATTTTATCAAAAGTTGTAGCTAGATAACCAGGTGCAGTGAACTGCAAAAAAAAAAAAAAATAAATTTAAAACATATAAATAACATCAATATATTTATATTTACTTTAAAATTTTTTTTTTAAATTCTAAATTTGGAGCTTGATAAGGTCTGTGTACGAAACTAATGAAAAAAAAATAAAAAAAATTTTTTTTTTCAGTCTTTGTGAGATCATTCATTAAGAAATATTTACGTATTAATAGAACATTCTTAAAAAGTTATTACATTATTTATAGAACCGGCAATTTCAAATTCCAATCCCATTCCTTCGTTCTTTCTGCCATTCACTCTGTGCTTTTTCAATTTGGGCCCCACATCCAGGGGTCTTCAGCTCATTGAGGGTCATTGAACCCTCAAATTAAGAGATTTCTATGTCTTTTAAAAACACTACTTTAAAAAACATCCACTTGCCTAGTATACAGCGAGCCAGAATTCCAGTCTGCTTAGATCTGGATCAAACTTGACCCTGGTCACACCTTGCTCTGTCACTGACAACTTTAACATCGAGCACTATTCTCCATATTCGCCTTCTATTGCACCATCCAATTTCATCCCTCTGATGAGCATTTCCAGGTTTTGGGCCCCCCCCCTGGGGCAATACCCCACCCCCCTTACCCTTACTGACGTGGGCCATCGACTCAGTAACCCATGGGAACTCGACTCAGGAGGCCTCTGAAACACATATAACATCTAACTATGCAACACAACGAAAACTGCAAAAATAGCTAAAAAGTTCGCTTGTGCCAGATTAAAAAAAATTGCAGTTAATTGCCAATGAAGGAAGATGGCAATTAATTGCGATGAACTAACACGTTAGAAGCTCATACTCAAGTGTCAACCAAAATGGGTTAAAATTTATATATTTTGTTCTAATTATTATTTAAACGTCATTGTTCAAAATTTTGCTACCTTTTTTTAAAAAAAAATTTCCTTAAACCTAAAAGGTTATTAATATTTTACTATATTCTTTTACAATTATGATTGCCAAATGCCCATATTTTATTACATTATTATAACCTATATGTGTAAGTGTTATAGTTTTTAAGATTACACTTAAACAACAAAAATTCAACTTTCTGATAACTCCAGTTAACCGGTATATATATATATATATAATATAGCATGGGTAAGCAAGCGCGCTTACATCTTTTAAGGTCGGTATCAGTCCCTTAAATAATAAAAAAAAAAAATAAAAAAAAATTTTCGACATCATTAATAGCCATATAGGTATACAAGTTTATTAGATCATCTCTTAATTCTAGAGAGCTTTTATATTTTCAATAAATATAATAAATTAGGTAATAAAAATGGCCTTCAATGAATCACTAACTTTTGAAAAATGTCAGTTTTTTTAACTTTGTTATAAAAATGAAAAATTGTGATGGATTTTAATTATTTTTTTTTCAGTGTATAACCTCGAGTATGTTAGCTTTAAACGGGCAAAGTAAATTTTTGAAACAGTATAGTGAAACACGGGGCCTAACTTGTCCGATTCACCCCGCCGTAAAAAATTGATGATGAGGTGAATTGGACCACCATTGTTTTTTTGTATTTATTATTATTATTGAATTTTTATTATGTAAAATTAATTATTAATAAATAGTTACCTATAATTAAGTAAAAAATTAAAATAAAAATGAAAATTTATAATGAAAAATGTAACAAAAAAGTTCCAAAATTCTTATGTCTGGCAGTGTTGAGCGATGGATCAAAATATTTATATTTTGAATAATTTGAGAAATGTACTTGACAATTTTTAATTACTTTACTTAATATTAAATCATGAAAAATTATTATATTAAGTAAAAATTCAAATATATAAAATTGAAATTATACGTAAAAGAAGAATTTAAACAGGTGGCCGAATTCACCCCTCCAAGGTGAGGCTGAATGAGCTTTATTAAAACTTTATAAACTATTATTATTAGAAATTACATTATTATTTTTTTTGTCTGTGCTTATTACCCTACTATATGGCCTTGAATTTCAGGAAAAAAAAAATTCCAAAAAAGTGCATTAGGGGAGAGTCGAGAGAAAGTTATACCTAAAGTGGTCCACGTCACCCAGCCCGGCCTACTTTATAATATTTATATATGTATTTATATATTATATATATATATATATATATTAATATATATATATCATATATATATAATTATATATATATTAATCATTATAATAATATTGATAAATTATATTATTCTTATTCAATTTTCTTAAACAACCTAAATTAAATAATATATCATGTACATTTATATATCTAAGACCTTTTTCAATATCTTTTTAGAATTTTAATAATTTATTTATTTATATTTATTTAACAGTGAATTTCCAATCTTTTTTTAAGCACTAGATGAATTAATAAAAAAAACTATTATCCACTTCCAAAGATCTATTAATAATAAAATGCAAAACTAAGAAGTGTGTTAGGACTTAACCAAAATTTTATTTTACTAGATATAAACTCATATTCATAAATTATATGGTGTATAGTAATACTCTTAAAATTATTATAATATATAAATACATTAATAAAAATTATAAGTCATCCTATCATAATTATTAATTGATTAGTTACAAGTATATATATTTTTAAATCGAGAATTCACTACAAATACATTTCTGTATGGCCTATGCTAACTTCTAATATTATCTAAGATATAAAAACTTTCCTAAACTGAGACCCTATATTTAGGGCAAAGGGGAAAACGAGAATTAGGTAAGATTTATAAATTTATTATAATTATATAATATTTTATAAATACGAGTTAATTATCTATAGCGATAGCTAATTAATACAGAAAAAATTGTAGAATTGATATATCTTAATATAACCCCATCCTAGGATTAAAAAATTAGGTACAAAGCACCAATCAAATAACAGTAAAGAATATATACAGTTCTAATTTTAAAGTTTTACGAGTTTGTTATAAACTTTACTTAGGTCATACATTCAAGATACGGGTAATAATTAAGTTTCAATAGATTCTGATGAAAATATCAATACATTTTTTTTATCTAACAAATCATTTTTTTTTTTATATTTATCTTTTCGTCCCATGTAAAAGTACTAAAAAATCTCTTTAAAACCTCTTCATAATATAATTAATTAGATTTCTCCAATTATTTTTTTTTGTTTAAATTCTTTTTAGCGACTAACAGTTTAGTTATGCTACTTTTCTTTTATTATACAACAGACAATCTTATGATCTCTATACCAACAATTTATCGTACCTTACTGATTTTTGAATGTAAAAGAATCAAAAAAATCTATGTCGATTTCAATGTATCATTATAAAATATCATAAAATTTGCAAATTCAAGATTATCTATTATTATTAATTAATATCAAAATTAGAATGGAATATAATAATATATATATATTATATCATGATATATAAATATATATATATACTATATTAATATCATATATATAATTAATAATATATATATATATAGATTTTTTAGAATCTGTTGAAACAGGGTATTACCAAGATTAATACCTGCAGTGTAATACCTATATTATTTCAATAAACATTCAATCAAGATTATAATTTGATTAACACATCTAAATTCAGCTTATTTACTTCAAACTTAACAATTAACCCAAAAACTCATATATAATGTAATTTTACACGAGTTCTAGTACAGTATCCTACGACATTGTTGCCTTACCTAAGAAAACTACCCAAAATTGTCTTGGCAAAGCTAAGAATGCTCATGACCATTGTATACCTACTATATAGATAAGTAGAAATTTTAAGTTATTTGATATTTAACGACTGTTTAATTACTTGGGGGTATAACATAATTCAAATTACAGCTTCAGATAGAGTCTAAGTTTCTACTTGTCAGTCAGGCAAATCAGTTGTATTCCACACGTCAAACAAGTTAACACAGTACATTCTTTTATCAAAAAACAAAAGATCTTGTATTAACTTATCACATTCATTCGTGAAAAGAATTATTCAAAAAAATAATAAAAAAACTTATGCTTGTTAAACAAATTTTTCGAGTATATAACCCTACAGGCAAACTTTTGTACACTGTAACTAATTTATGTATTTATTTCTATTTAAAATTTTGGGAATTCAACTCTCTATATTAAATTCAGTAAAAATTTCTTTTTATGAGATCCATTTGACATTAATTTTAAACTTGGTATAGGTACGGAGTTTTAACTTTTAAAAATGCATGTGGAATAAGCTAGAATTTATGCAATGAAATAGGATTATTTATTTAAATCATGAAATAAATTTAATATTTGATCAGATTAATTTTCATAATTCCTTTTCTATAAGGAAAAAAAGTGTCTAGATCTTTTAAACAGAATATCGTGCACATGACCAATAATCTTAGTAAGGCAAGCAAGACTGAAAATGAATAAATAACATGAATGTGCAAAGATACAGTTTGAAAACATTTCAACTACGTCTGAATTTTAATTCTAAGCCTACTTTTCTTTATCTGAAACAGCAGAACAATATACCAGGGTATAGCCTGAAATGGAGCGGACAGTTTTTATAGTTAAGCATTTTTTTTTTTTTTTTTGAGAACCAACCAGTCGTCAATACTCGTCCTGACTTCGCAATACCGATTTATTATCCAGATTCTTCTTTGCTATTTAGCTATTGATATTAGTATTATATTAATTATATATATATTCTTATTATATTATATATTATATATTTTTATTATTTATATATTTATATATATAATTATATTATAATATATATATAATATATATTTTATATAGCTATCTATAATATATAATTATATATATATAATTATACTTATAAAACATATAATTATTTATATATATTATATTTATATATTAATATATAATATTATTATATTATATATATTTACATTTATTTTTATATATATAATTAAATAAATATATAAAATATTTATATAATATATATATTATATATATATTATTTATTATTATCTACTTTAAACTTAACAAGTAATATTATATATATCTATATAATTATTAATATAATAATAAATAATATATATATATATTTTAAATACTATATATATTTTGCAACGTCTGGCATATGAAGGGGCTGCGACCACCTGAGAATCCGAAGACCCCGGGACAAACCAATTTATCGTACAACTAACTCTTCAAACAGCGAACTCACAACCCCTCATTAAGTTTTCAAGCTCACTCACTTACTACTATATGTATCCCGGAGTACATGCAATGAGTGCACGACGAACACCACAAGCAATCATGAACACCCATCAATTCAGTTTCTTCTGCTGGCGCTGCTCTGTTCGTCATCCTTAAACGCCTTACGTCTCTCCCTGCAGGCTAGACCAATGACACGTAAAGACGAATGGTCAAGCTCTCAGTGGCTATTGGCCACCTGCTCTCAATCTCAATACCAACGTCTTCAGTGCAACGGTGGGCTCGCGCATTGTATGGCCGGATTCGTGGGTCTGTGAAAGCGGCTGCAACCACACTGAAGAGTCCAAAGCACCCCGGGACGACAAGCATTTCGTGACAACGTTCATCTTCAACAGTGAAACATCAACGCAACTCTATTGAGGTTTCTCAAATCAACTCACTTACTACCTTTACAATATATATTATATATTATATATTATATTTATATTATTATGAATTTATATATATATATATTATATATACTATTTATATAAATATTTATATTAATATTAATACATATATATATATACTATGCTTAACTAGTACGAATTTTATTAATCGACAAACCTGGTTATTTGTACAATTCTTAAATTTATTTCTTTTTAACGATATCTTTTCACTGGTTACAGGAACTTTAAAAGATCAAATAAATGATTTTCGTGTAAGCTACTTTCGTCTCATTCTTGAAACGTCAGAAAAGACAAGAAATTTATGAACTTCCATTTGTGAATTGGATCTAGTTGTATTAATTTTTTAATGGCTGCTAAATACTTGGTATTTAAAAATTAATTTTTAATAGTTCCAAGAACAAATCAAAACTAATGCATATACAAAAATTATCAAGTAAAAATTGGTGCATCTTCATCGACTAATATGCCTGAAATTGATTCACTTCGCACAAACACGAAAAACCTTATCGCAATTTTTCATTTAAATCCAAAAAAGGGCTTAAATTGGACACTAGCACAAAACTCACAAATTCAAAAAAAAACGATATGATATCGTATACCATGAACTATCTAATTTTCCAGTTAAATGTTAAATCTAAAATTTTTTGGCATCTTCATAGCTTATAAGTTTTCATTTGAAAATTGAAAATTCTTTAAAGATGATTTTTGTACAGAATATTCGTCAAAACCGTTTATACAAAAATCTAACAGTTTAGATCCTCACAGCACAATCTAATCACTACACCTTTTATGTCCAACTTTAGCTACGGAGCTGTCGTAGGAAAAAGACCATCCCCAATATTGAATCATCCCCTTTTAATTAATAATTCTGTGTGTGACCTTAATTTAAATAATAACACCTTTTACTATTTATAAACCTAGTAAAACCTAACCCCCAACTGCTTTCGATTAACCTTCTCGACCACCTAATCCTGCTCGTGATCTCATACATTATGTCTGTGATGAAAACAGCTTTTGCCAAAAGAAACCATTTCGAAATTGTTAGGCACTCCCAACTTCAATATCATCAATGAATTCACTCATTTATTTTAATATCCACTTTAACACTGTTTAATTTTATATATTAAACTTTTATAATTACCAATAATTATTATATCTGTCATTCCATTTAAACAATTATATGGATTTTACATTTATTTATATGTACTTACATCACACAAAAAAGTTCCTTACCATATCAATAAATGATTCATCTTTAGATTCTAGAACAGTTTAGCTAACATTTTTCTCATATATATATAATATATAATATTATAATATAATATTAATAATATATATAATAATATATATATATATAATATATATATATATATTATATATAATATAATAATAATATAAATATATATAAAAATATATTATATATATATAAAAATATAATATAATAAATAATATTTATATATATATAATATATTTATAATATATATAATATAATAAAATTATATATAATTATTTATATTTATAATATTATTATATATAAAATTATATATAATTATATAAAATATATACAATATATATATCACATTATACCCTACCCTACTATCTTACACATACACTTAATATCGTATCATATAAATTATATTATATTAAATAAAATAAATAGCAAATATGAAAAATATAAAATAAACAGATAGATAAAATATAAATGAATAGTAAAAATTTAGATAAAAATATAACGAAGTAAATATAAAATAAGATATAATAAATAAAAGGAAAATTATATGAAATAAAAATAATAAAAATATAAGAGATAAATAAAAATATATAATAATGAGTGATAAGAGATATACACAAGGAAAAAACAAGACAACCCCCCCAAAAAATAATCTTCGTACACCAGTACATGGAATGATAAAAAAAAATTAATGCTCATACAAATAAACGCAAAAAAAAAAAAATTTGTGGGCGAAAGATGGCAAGTTAGTTCATAATTTCTTGAGATATATACGAAGGTGATCACAGGATGTAAACACAAATAAACAAGTTTATAAAAATCCTATATCATAATAAGTGCGACAACAATTGAGGGTACACTGGAAATTTCTTGAGTTTATAACTAATTACTGTACACTATCCTTTCCTACTACCAATAAAATGCTTCATTTGCACCAAAAAATAAGCTCACTACATCATTCCTTTCCTAAATAAAATATTATTATTAATATGTATATATTATCCTATTATAATTTATTATTATTTATTATTTAATCATATATTTATATTTTTCATGAGCTTATGGACACAATTGATAACCAGGAAAATCATGTTTCCGTTAAAAGGATGAATAAAACTCTAACTTAGCAACCGCACACAATATGTTTAGAGGGTAAGATTGATATCATTACATGAATCGACTTATCAAATCATCCAAATTAAATATCAAGTATGAAACCTTTCTATTATCACTTAATTATATGCAATAATACTAAAGTTAACAAAGTTAATAAACATTGACCTTAATATCTTAATTGTAATTCTAATAATTTGTTAATTCATATTAATATCAGGATGAAAATTAAGAAAGGTTGATGTGATAATTGTTAGTGTATGTGGTCGTGTCTTAGGTTGTGAGGAGTAAATCGGCGTTTCGATAAAATTTAATCTAGACTCTGACTTCTCACCCTCTTCAAATTACAACTCCAAAACCTCTTGAAATAATTAACTAATGACTCCGACTAACCACCACTTTTGAATAAAATTACCGGTACTCCGACTTCCAACCCTTTTGAAAAAATATTACCTTAACTTTGAACTCCGACTCTGTCACCCTAACTTTACATAATTAACCCACATCCGCACTGTATCCAACCCTTTTCAAATATATGCACGACTCCGACTCCACTCTCTTAAAAAACTACTAGAACAATCCCAAGAGGACTATGACCGACTCCACACCCTGGATGTGCATATGATTTGAATTTTTTTTTTTTTTATATATGACAACTGTTAGATTTATTTTTAATACTCTAATCTAATTCTTTATAAAATACAAATCTTTTATTCAGCTTTAAATAGTCTCGCCTTTTGATATTAATATAAGTTTTTCTGTAAAACATTCCATTTCTATATCTATAATGTGTTCTGCAACAGTTACTCTGTTTCATTTGCCATGCTGTCTTTCCTCATGTATATAATTGCAATTGCTGCAGAGGTTAATAAATTATAGATAAAAGATAAGGTTAAAAAAAGTTTCCACTATTTACTGTAAAAATGCTGTTTTTAATGTTTATTACATTTTGCATTTTTTTTTATTTTACATGGGTTTTAATAAATGGAAGTAAAGATTGTTTTGTCACATATTATGCCATTTTATGTTAAATAGGATAGTAACTAACGGATGTCTAAATTCAAGAATAATATTTAATGTTGTATGAATAAAAAGTTGACTCAAGACCAACAGAAAGACAAATCTAAACATGTACGTTTGCTAAGTGAGCAATACAAAAAAATAAACAAAACAATAAACAAAAAAACAAATTGGGATTAGAGACCATCAATTTCGACATTTCTTTCAAAAGTTAAATGTACGATATATCTAATTAAAGTATCTAAAAACGAGCATAAATATTCATATCCTGTCGCCTTTTAAATTTTAAGATAATTATATACTACAATATATATATATAATATTACTATCTATGAAGACCTGAACTGTTTGTATATCAGAAATAGCAATAGTAAAGTAGACTATATAATAACCTTTACTTAGAGTCTCACTACAAGCAAATTTGAATATATAAATATTATATCATACCTACTCTAAACTTATAATTTTGAAAAATTATAAATAAGGTACAATATATAAAGATATATTATCGTTGACTTTCATATATATTTATAACTAATTACAGAAATGTACTAATTAAGATTACTTGCTTATCGTATTGTAATAAATATATGGTTAATTATTGTAGCTATCGGATATTTTTTGCATATAAATTTAAGATTAATAAATAGTAATAATTAAAAAAAATAAAATAATACAACATTACCAATCTATATAGGCTTATATCTATAAAATTTATAATGATTATATTGTATACATTAATATGTCTTTTTATATGTTAAGTACAGACTTAATAAGACAACTTGCAACTCCTATCAATAAATACTTTTCAGTTTGAAAAATTATTTATTATATAACTAAATAAATCTAGTTATAGGCCATTAAATATCAAAATACAAACTGCTAACTCTGATAAAATACTATATAGAATATAGTAATAATTCTTTTTCATTTATAGCTTAGTAATCTTCAATAAAAGTGTCTCTTTTATTTATTATGCTTATTTATTATGGGTATTAAAGAAGTATATATATAGTAGTATTTATATGAGGGGTCGGAGGCAAAGGGGTGCTGGAAATCTGATGAAGTAAGTGATATATGTAGTGAGATTTACTAATATTAATATATATATTAGATAAAATTATCTTTTATTGAATGATAAACTAATATTTAATTAATTTACACTCAAACTAATATTCACTAGAGTCTCCGGCATTTTTTTAATTTTTGTGAGGGGCAGCAATACCCGAAGTACCATATAGCTCACTCACGGCCCCACTGTATAACTATATTATTATAATACTATATTATACTTAATAATATATATTTATATATATAATATATATATATATATAGATCTTTATATATATATATATATATAATATATTATACAAGTAGCATATATATTAAACAAATTTATATATTAATATATACCCTAGAGTATTACGTTAATATATTGAATTCAAAATATATATATTATATATATATATTAGATTATATATAACTATATATAT
>JABUQX010006727.1:0-10000 GCA_015478945.1 Trachelipus rathkii
CACTTTAATAGAACTTTTCTTTTTATTTAAAATCACTTTGAAGTTTTATTCTACCTTAAAGAACCAATGTTAAGGATTTTTGAAGAAAGCGTTCTCCGAAAATCACCAAATTTGAGGCTGGGGCTGAGCAGTCTCCAGTCGGTGTTAGGACTTCAAAACTTCAAAAAAGTAGTTTTTTGCCAAGATTACTTTATATACCAAGTTTTAAGAAAATCGGCTGGACGGGTACAACTATATAATTTACATCTTCTAATTGCGATTAATATGCAATATTAACATCTAAAATATAAAGAACGAGGGATAGGACAGGCTGGACACCAGGTGATTGTCGCCTTACAGGAGTCGGTTTGCTTGTATTAAACGTTCTTGAATCCAACTTTTCTGGGTTGGAGTGGCTCACTTGATACATTGGGTATATTTCCTCATTCGCATCAGGCGGTGGTTCAATCCCAGAAGGCAGTAATTTCTTTATCTTCCCATTATATGTTCTTTTCTTTATTTACATCTTCTAATTGCGATTAATATGCAATATTTAAAATCTAAAAATAAAAGAACGCAGGGTTAGGGAAGCTGGACACCTGTGATGCGCCTTGACAGGAGCCTCGTGTTCCTTATTATAACTGTTCTTGGAAATTCCAATTTTTTTGGTTGGAGATGGCTCAGTTGTATTGTATTGGTATATTGTCCTCATTCACAAAGGCGGTTTCAATCCCAGAGAAGCAGTAATTTCTTTATCTTCCCATGATGTTCTTTCTTAGATATATATTATAGAATATATGACTATATGTATATATATTATATATATATATATATATATATATATATATATATATATATATATATATATATATATAATATATTATATATATGTATATTTATTTTTTTTTTTTTATTTTTATTTTTTTTGAGTCGGTGTACAGGACCGACCACGGCTCACAGAGAAGCGGCCATACTGGGCTGAAAAAATCAGCACCATGGGAGGGCCCTGTCATATATATGTTTCAAGTGTCAAGGGAGAATTGGATGGGGAAATGAAATTTCAGTCAGTCAAAAATAAAATAAATAAACTAAAATTATTACCTCTGTATATAAATAGTCTTAAGATTACATAACAAAAATCAATTGATATAAAGAATATTCATTTCTTGAAGATACAAGAAAAATAGTTACTGCTAAATGGGAAGATTCTGATAAAATTTGGGATAGCTTTTCAGAAGGTGTTATGGGACTATAAGGTAGGAAAATGACGACGGCGAATTGGGTCCAGATGGGAACAATCATTGAAGATATGGCGAACAGATTGAGGGGTGTAGCAACGGCAAAATTTACAAATCGGAGGAGGGTCCTGTGACATATAGTGACTGTGAGTGATATTAGCATGACCAATATGGAGGCGTGCAAGTATCACCTCGTGTAAGCGTTTTCGTCTGTAGGAGGAAGACTACTCACCAATATTCCACTTTAAGTTTCTGAGTTTCGCTCCTCGCTGAACACGTTCCAGCACTCTTTGCCAACAAGATCAAAAAAACTTTGTCGGAGAGCAGGATAAAACGGTTGATGGGAGGCAGCCTGTCGAATGCGTCTGGAGGTACTTGCAAACAACTTCGAAAGAGGAGGAGCATTTTGCTCGCTGTTCAGCGCATTTCATTGCCAGTTACCCTACGTGAGAGGGGTCCAACATAAATAATTTGTTTCTTACGGAATGGAGCAGCCGAAGAAATGGTTGTACAGCGAATACCATTGTATTTTTAGAATAGGTTGTAAGCGCTTCTAGCGCGCTGAGCGATCTGAATAAATGACATAAGAGTGATCTGGTTAAGGATAAAAATTCGAGAAAGGGCAACATTATTAGTCATTAACTTCTGCGTAAAAATTGAAAGCATGAGTGAGGGTATGGGAGAGGTTGCGGTCAGGAAAAACAGCAGATGCGGCTTCAACGGTCCTGTTTTAGAGCCATCATTAAACACTGGAGTAATTCATCATGAACTGCAAAATGAGACAGGAATGATGCTTTAACAAGGCAGCCGGATGGCTAATTTGGAAAGAGAGGGCAGAGCCAAGCAAATGTGGAGCGGGAATAGCCAAGGTGTGTACCCTTCGTCGTTAGAGAAAGGCAGCACCTTTTGCAAAGGGATGTAAGGAAATTTAGGAACTTATGAACTGTGTTTTTGCAAATGGCCAGTAATGGGATTCTGAGTATCTCCTGCAGAATCAGTGTCAGAGCAGACGTTTTGGGGTTTGAAACGAAGATAGCTTGTACCCATAATGTATTCTCTTCGAAGAGAGAGGCAAATCACATAACTTCGAACTTCAGCTCACCTGGGGGACGATCGGAAGGCTCAAGTGGAGATACGAATGCCTCATCATCGGAAGGCTCCAGTGGAGATGATGCCCTCATTTTGGATGGATCTAATAGGTGTAGTAGTAGTGTGGAGGTCTGGCCGTATATTGCACACCATTTTCCAGTTTCGATCGGATTAGGGCGATGTAGAGTGTAAAAGGATTTGTGTCAGCACCCTAAATTTTGAGCTGAGATTGAGCGTAAAACAGTCAAGCGCACTGATGACAAGTTGTTTTCAGTTTTTAATATGCAGTGCATATGTTAATTGGTCATCTAGAATGAGTCCTAGAAATTTGACCTATGAAGTAACAGGAATAGGTGAACCATTGAATAGGTAACCATATAAGGTTAGGTTCGTGGAAGGAAGGTGGCAAGTTCTTTGATTCCCTTTTTTTCTTAAAAAGCATTGCTGAGTTTTGGTGGGAGAAAAAATGGAAGCCATGTAGTTACCCCAATGCTGAATATTCAATAGCTAGTGAGTTGCTGTTCGAGAAAAGGCAGCCTGACAACGGCTATATATAACGCACAAGGATCATCGACATAGAGAGAAAAAATTGACAGTCACTGGGATAGAAGTAACAATATCATTAGAATCCGAGAGCAAATAGTAGTCACTTAGAACACTACCCCTGCGGAACGCATTCATCCAGAGTAAAGTTGCGTGACAGAATAGAAGAGCACCGAAGCTGGATGGATCTATTTGACAGGAGCATTTGATGAAAAGAGAGAGTTGTCCACAGAAACTGAGTGAATGGAGTTAAGAGAATCCAGTTCTCCATGTTGCTGTTTTAAGCTTTGCAAGGTTAAAAGAAGACACAAAACCACCCACAGTTGAGAGCTTCCGGATGTCATGTCTAGGTTTACCAAGGGGTCCGCAGTTGAATGATTTTTGCGGAAACCAAACTGGAAGTTTTGAAAAACAGAGCTTTGACAGAACATGGAGAAAGGGGCCAGACACCATTTTCTCCATTAAATTTACAGGAATGACAGGGCAGCGAAATTGGTCTTTGGTTGCCGCCAACTTCGGATCTTTGCCAGTTTTTGGGATAGGAATTACAAAAGCTCTAGTCCAGATAGAAGGAAAAGAAGATTTGATTCAGTTTCTGTTATATAGGTCCCAGCAAATATGCTGATTCCGAGGATGGATATGATGGATCATGGTACGAAATCATGTCTGGACAAAGAGCACCGTCTTGCTATTCGCCAGTGCAGGTTGATACTCTGTAAGGTAAAAGACGTTGTAGGTATGATCTTCCCTCCCGCTGTTGAAAAGTCTGGCCGTGCTGTGTCAGGTCTCAGTTTTTGAAAGGCTTCAGTGTAACGGAAAGAACTCGAGTGGCTAGCAAGCTATAACCTAACACATCCGCTACAGCCGCAAGAGCGGAGATCGTGTCAGTTATATCAGGCCTAACGGAGGACTGTGGGTGAGGAGTTGTGGGAGCGATGAAGATATTTTCGGTTTAATTTTCCACACTAAAGGACAGGAGTTGTGAGTTAACAAGTCGATATGGTTAAGTCGAAAAAATTGTTTGTGTGTTTGGGCGATTAATTCGCCGACGATTACTCGCTTGCGGCGTGCTTTAAAAAGTAATCATGTTTGGGGTGGTACTGCTGGGAGTTAGGTTTTTGCATTGGGCTTGGTACAAGCTCATTTAAAGCTATTGGTAATGATCACTGCCGAATAAATAATCAAACCGGGACCAGGTAAAGCCATTAAGATTAAGAGTGCAAAGAAATATTCAAATACAAAAGAAGGTAGTGTATCTAAACGTGTCATATGTAGGAAGCCTCTGTTAGGCATCCCAGGGAAAGAGGTTAGGAAGGATCTTTTAGGATCTTGGACTTGAACGAATTGACAGAGTCGCCCCATAAGAGTGGCGGAGGTTGAAGTCTCCTAGAATAACAACTGAGTAGGAGCTGTTTAAAAAGATCAGCTAAGTTCACCTTAGTAAACTCACTACTCGGAGCCAAGTAGATTGGGCAGATAGTAAGGTCGGTGGACAAGTGATTCGTCCATGCACTGCATGAAGTTTAGTTTTGAGAGGGATTGGGGAATAGGGGACAGATTTGTGGAATGAGTATTCCTGTCCCTCCCCTATCATTGTCACCTCTTTCTAATGAGGTTAGCGGTGAATTTAGATTCTTTTAGTTTTCATGTATTTTTTTTTTACGACGGTTGAAAGAAGTCGCGATTTACATAGTCAAAGTTCCATATGCACGATGGTGTACATATGTTTATTAGTTGAACAAGTTCATTCAAAATTAGAATTAGAGCCACAGCAATTCCATTGAGAAGTTGGCCAGCTATGGTTATAAATGTTAGTGATGATGTCTATTTGAAGACATATTATGTCTCTATGTGACTAGGGTAGTATTGGAGGTAAATCAAATGAAGAGGAAAGGCTGAGACGTGGATCTCGATGAGGAGGAGCAACAAATCCTGGTGGTAAAGAATAGTCAGATACAACGAGATTTGGTTGTATGACTTATTGGATTAAAGACATGTGAAATTTGGTGGAGTTCACATGAATACGCGGATAAGTTGATTTAACTGAATCCTATTATTATATTTGTTTTGGTGTTGTTGAAGAGCAACCGAATGTGATGTTATTAATGAAGCAGTATCAGTATCTTGCCAAGGCAACAGATTTCAGAAATGTGTGCAGGGATATTTGAAGTTGTCTCTATAGAAATGGGGGAGGAAGGTGTCACGGAAAGGGTGTCATCTTTATGAGAATGTGTTGGGTATGAAATTGGGTTTCCATATAGGATTTGTTTTGAATTGACAAGGGTCCGATATTGAGATTCTTGCCAATAATTCATTCTGAAGAGTGATTTTTGGGATTGGACAGTTTGATGGAGAGTGGAACCTCTGGTCACTCTTCATGCCTCCAACAGACCCAGAACGCTAAGAGCGTTTGCGACGTTTACATTGGAAGTTTTCCATTCACCTCTCATGGAAGGGCAGAAGCATTAGAAAGAGAATGGGTCAATCACATCAAGCTCCATTTGGAGCTGTTATCCAATTCATCTGCTAGGTATAGAATCCCTTAGGGAGTGCTGATATAGAAATGGAAGAAGAGTCATAGGAAGGATTCAGAAGAGCTAAAATTATCTTGCAGACATTAGAGGTTGATTGGTGGGTTGTTCACAGCTGTGATTGTTTGAGTAAAATCTGTTGAAGCCATTGCTTTTGGTTTCTGGAGTAACTTATGCGAAGGTCTCTTCTGAGTTGTATGTTTACGTCTGAGTTTACTGTGTTTTTTTCTACGACAAAAATTTTAGCTGGCGACTATGGACTTTTGTGTGTTGTTAGAAAAATCTTTTCCTGGGATTTTGAGTAATAGCGGAGGCGAACTTTAAGGACAAAGAAAAAGTCGCTCTTGCATAAGTTGGTTACCCTATTTGATAAGTTGGGATAGTGTGTGCTTGGCAGGAAATGTTTTCCAAATTTGTACTGGTATGAACCCAGTTTAGTTTTTCATGCTGGTTTGTTAAGAGCCATACTCGATAGGGTTGTTGATGCTTTTGGCAGGAGATTGAATCAAGGGCTGCTTTTGTAATATTTGAGAAGTTGGTTGGGCATTACAGGCTGACAGGTTGCAGTAACTTCCTGAGTTTCACTGGAATTTGGAGAGGAGTTGCTGGTTAGGATGGGTTGTCTTGGCAGTTAACACGCAGAGCATGGTGCAACTGTAATTTGAGGCGTAAGAATTGACTTTGATTTTGTTGGATATTTTCACTTGAGTGGCGTCTAGCATCTCGCTGCTTAATTTTGTATAGGGTACATAATTCCAAAAACCTCCTGTTCAAACATGTAGACAGACATTTGAATAAAGAAGCACTGTGGGTCCTCCACAGTTTCAACAGTTAGGGGTATTTCACAAGGTGTGAAAAATAATTCTCCGCAGATTGGACATATGTCATCGTCCCCTACAGTATTTTGGGGAGAACCAACGTGGAATGTTGAAGCGCAAGTGGGTTGAGGGGATAAACTGGCGGAAGCACTGTGACTTGTGAACCCTATTTTCACCGTTGAAGGTGGAAAAGGGGTGTTAAATTTGTCAGAGCGAATGCCCTCGAGGGGAATCTATTAAATGTTTGTAACGAAAATCTTTTTGCTGGAGATTTTCATATGACAGCTAAATCTTGTCTTATCTGTTCATAAACAGAAATAGTGCTTTAGAGTGTTTCTATATCTCAAGTAGAAATATAGGAAACGTTTCCAAGATGTGTTAAGATGATGGAATGGAACTTATTGTCGGTTAGCAGCTTTACGAGGAATGATCCATTTCTCATAAAGTGGGACTGGAGGTCTTCAATTCCAAAATTTTTCTAAGTGATTTCCTGAGAAAAATGGTTCTGTGCTCAGTAAGAGCTTTGGAGGTAGTGAATCGCATTATGATATAATTGGAGATGATGTGTCGTGCCGCATTTCCTGGTGGTGCAGCATATGGGAGTAAACGAATGAGCACGGACTGATGACGGGGCACCTATGCAGGATTGCCCGGATACCGTTGGGGCACCTGGGGTTTGCTAGCTAGTCGACGAATCGCTGAAATGCAAAGGACCCTCAGATGTAGAAGAAGGAAGTAAAGCATAGGTACACTGCGTCTAGAGGTAGAGGGACCGCTGTAGTCAGGCTTGACCGACGATGTAATTGTGTTGATGTGGTTTGGCTCAACCTTGTTTAATAACGTTTTTTTTTCTTTAAAAAACTTTTCCATTAAAAAATTTCGTAGTACAAAACAGTGACTTAATGAACTCTCTAATATAAAATAATGCATATGAGATATAAACGTAAATAACAGGATGAGCTGGAAAGGCGTATATTTCATAAGGAAGGGGAATCCTTCTCTTCACAACAGGTCACAGTCCAGAGACCCACATAACCACCTGGACCCCACCCCGTTGGGTGGGCTGTGGATGTGGCCTCGAAATCCTCCCGGAACTCTACGTCGGGCACGGAACCCGCATACCACACGCACCTTATATCTTGATATCTTCTCGTAAAGCCCGAGATTATACACCAAAGTGTAGAACAGCCTCCTTGCCGGTAAGCTCAAGGTTCAGGTTCCTTATAATTGGCGGCCCAGTCATAGGTGAGCTGAAATGACCGGTTTTTCAACTGTACGCTCCTCCACGGGGAGGAAGTGGTGAACTGAAAACCCATGCGGGAAGAGGCACTGGATAGCCCATGGGGTTGTGATAGGAAAAAAGGGAGGGCAACCTTATATAAATAATTAAAAGAACAGGTGGCAATTTAAAAAAAAAAAAAGTTAAAAATTGTGATAAAGAAGGTGGATTGAAAGGATGGAAAATTTATGAAAAATGAGGGGAAAGAAAGAAGGTTGAAAGAAAGTGCATGTGACAAATGCTAATGCACGAATGCAAAACAAATGCACATACACATGCTGGGGGTTGGAGGGGACACACAAAAAGACCCATGTGCGTTGGTTCTCATTATGCCATGCCCAAGTTTGTAATCAAGAGCATACTGCCATATGAAAAAAAACACCCTCCCGCGCGTATACTATATATAGTAGTATATATATTATATAGTATGCTAGTTAAGCGCAAGGGAATATATAATATATATATATATATATGACTACAATCTACACATAGCTTTATTATTTGCAGAAGAATTTGCTTCCCCCTTGAGGTTTCAACAGAGATGAAAAATATTTTTTAACATTTAATGAATACTGAACACACTCAAAATTCACAATTTTTATAAATGATTAATTAAATTTAATAATCCAGCAAGCTTTCGTGGACGTACGAATGTGGGTTCGCGTACGTCCACGAAAGCTTGCTGATATATTAATTTAATTAATCATTTTTATAAAATTGTGAATTTAAGTGTGTTCATATTCATGTTTCGTTTTCGGTTAAAGGGTCGTCTCTGTGAAACCTCAAGTGGGAAACTAATTCTTTCTGTATATATATATATATATATATATATATATATATATATATATATATATATTTATTTATATATATATATATTATATTTAACCACATATATTATATATATATATATATATATATATATATATATATATATATATATATATATATATATATATAATATATATATATATTTATATATATTAATATATATATAATATATATATTTATATAAAAAATATATATGATATATATATAATATATTGATATATATATATATATGATATATATATTTCCAAATTTATATTTTTTTAAAAATATAGTGTTAGTTAAAATTATTATTATTCATAATTTAATTATAGATATATATATTATATAGAAATATATAAATATATATATATATATATATATATATATATATATATATACGGTATATATATATATATAATTTATTTTCCTATCTGAAATATTAATTTAAATAAAAATGATCAACTTTAGACTGTATCTCCAAGCATTGTTTGGAAATTTTTTTACAATTGATAAAAGTTAATAAAACTTTTTGATGCACTTTTTGCAGTATTTCAATCCTAAAATTTTTCCACCACAAATATGATAAATCATCTAAAAAAAATTCATAATGGAAATTATAAAAGAGATTGGAAAAATAAATAGAGGGAACTCAGGTGACGGAGGTACATGTTCATTTGTAACAAAGTCTCCTATCAAATCACAAGCTACTTTAGCTGAAGTTTATGAGAAAAAAATATGGGACATCAATGATCTAAAGATATTCATTATTTGATAGGAGAAATGATATGTATTGACTTGCAGTCATACTCTCTTGTGTTTGATGTGGTACTTCGAAGGCTACTTAAAAAGCTTAGTCCTTGTTACAATATTCCAAGCCAAAAATGCTTTTCCAAAAATAACATTCCCGATAAATTTCAGAAAGTACAAACAAAAGTTCAAAAATTTGTTAATGATACATATTTTATTTCTTCAACTACTGACATTTGGACAGCCTCTACCAACAATACTCCCTTTTTAAGAGTAACAGGCCACTGGTTGACAGATGAGTTCCAACAAGGAAGGACAGTATTGCGTATTGTTCTTTTTGATGGTTCTCACACGGATGCACGAATCAGTGAAGAATTATATATCCTTCTAGAAATCTATAGACTAACAAATGATAAGATCTTTCTAGTATTGAGAGATTCTGGAAAAATATTGAAGCTTCAGTCAATAACTGTGGTTTAGAGTCATTGTCTTGTTTCATACATACACTACAACTTGCACTTAATGAGTCTATATTTGTTAAACAAAGTGTGAAAACTGCAATTTCAACTTGCAGAGATATTGTTAATCACTTTAATCATTTTGCTTTAGCAGTAAGCGAGTTGGTAGAATTACAGAAGCAGTTGGGTTTAGCACAACACAATTGATTCAAGATATTTCTACTCGCTGGAATTTAATATATTACATGCTGGAAAGAAATATAGAGCATAAAAATCCCATGTAACTTATGCTATTGATAACAATATCTCTGTACTGAGTTCCTATAAGTGGTTTCTTACTGAAAAAAAATTTCAATTTTTAAAAACATTTGAAAATATTACTGTGGTAGCAAATAAGCACAAAGCTACTTGTTCACTAATTATTCCCACAATTCAGGCTATGGCTTTATTCCCAACAAAAGCAAAGAACAGCTGTTCTTTTTCTGGAATTCATACAACAATAGAACTCCAG
>JABUQX010006727.1:15000-17500 GCA_015478945.1 Trachelipus rathkii
TCGTAAATATAATTTAAACCTTCATATCGGGAAATATAGGGCTAGGGTTTGATTTTATTTTTTTCATACCTAACTCGGTTGTGTTGCATAGGGTTATAAATGTATAAACCATATGTAACGACAGTGTGTAGAGAATTAAATGGCATAATAAAGAAAACAAAAAAAATTTGGATATGATGATTTTATTAATCAACAACAATATGCTACAAATTATAATGTGAAATGCAGCATAAAGGTGTCTAATAATGGGTTGTACCTTCTTTGGCCCTTCCAACTTCCTCCAAGCGATTCGGCATTGATGAAATGATCGTGGAGATGGTTTCCTGCGGGATATTTTCCCATTCTTCTGTCAAAGCTTTTGCAAGCTCCCTGAGTGTGGACAGAGCATGTTCACGGACTCGAACACGCCTACCAAACAAACCCCAAACATGTTCAGCGGGATTCATGTCCCGGTTCTTCGCAGGAATGGCCAGGAGTCAGTTCCCTACCTGTTTTAGGTACCGTTGGACGACCGGTGCAGAGTATGGTGTGGCGTTACCATGGAGTAACAAAAAATGGACGCTAATGAAGGTCGCGAAAGGCACTACTTACTCTTGGAGGATGTCTTCTGCATACCTTTCAGGCGTTAGCCTTCCTCTGTTCACGATATGCAATGCCGTGCGATCACCCAAACAAATGCCAGCCCACACCATCACAGAACCATCTCCAAAAGGAATCCTTGGGGAGATATTGCAAGCAGAAAAGAGCTCACCTGCACGTCTCCAAACTCGCCGACGTCCATCTGGTCCATATAGTGTGAACCTCGACTCATCTGTGGAGTACATTTTTCCATTGTGCGAATGTTCAATCTCCATTCGCTTGTGAAAAATGCAATCTGTCAACCCGATGCTCCCTGGTCAGGAGAGGGCCGATGGCAGAACTTCAAGCACGTATTCTACGGGCACATGTTTAACCTTATGGAGCTTGTATTGTAGCTGTACGCTTGTTTGGAAAGGATCACGAAGCACTGCCAGACGGAGTCTGCCATCTCTCTCGGATGTAGCTTTCGGGCGACCCTGACCATGTGGTCTGCTGTTGCTGCCAGTCTCCTTGAACCGACGAAGGATTCGACTGATCATCGATTGGTTTACCCGGAATTGATGAGCCACCTGTCTCTGAAAATGGCCTGCTTCAGACAGTGTGATAACTCCTATGAAGAACTTATCTCTGACGATATGTCTGTCCATTGTGTCAGTCTTTGTCAAGCTACGACTTACAGAATAGAGTTTGTTTAGTAATTGGTTGGTGTCTTGCCATCTTGTTCTCCTATGAACGTATTTTCGGGATTTCGTAATATGGTTGGTTGTCTTTATTATGCCATTTAGTTCCCTACACAATGTAGTTACATACGGTATATACATTTATAACCCTGTGCAACACTCCCGAGTTAGGTATAAACCAAATAAAACCAAATCTTAGCCCTACATTTCCCGATATGAAAGAGTTATCCTTAACTCTCTTAGATAATCTCTCTTATTTCCACTCCTGATGAAATAAGAAACGCATCGAATGGCACTATTTTCTCTTTAGAACAGAAAGACGAAGATATTGCTGTCATTCTAAGAAATCTACAACAGAAAAGATTTCCTGTTACTAACGTTTACAAATTTCCCCCACGTCGGGACTGGCTTGACAACCCAAATCCTCGTTTACTAATTAATGACCTTTAACACCCCTTTTCCACCTACTAAGGTGAAAATTGGGTTTACAAACTGCAGTGTTCATACGTTTATTCCCAGACCCAGACATTGCTTTAAATGCCACTGGTTTGGTCATCCCTGAAAATACTGTAGGGGTCCGCATGATATATATATATACACAGTCTGTGGAGAAGAATTTCACATTCCCTTAAATGCCCATCTTGCTGTTTGAACAGAAGGTTTTGGAATTAAGCACCATACAAAAGTTGAGCCGGAGAGATGCCATACACCAGCTCAAAGACAAATAACTTACAGGATCAAGGCAATCCTATACTACAATTGCAGCAGCCCCCCAGCCTCTGCGTGTCAACCCACTGACACAACTCCATTTCAGTAGAACTCTTCCCCCAAATCCCAGCGAGACTCAAACAGTTACTGTAACCTGCTCGTCTGCACTGTCTATATTACTGACTATTCAAATAGTCATAAAACAGCCTTCAATCCAATCTCTCACACAAAATACCTTCAACAGCCCTACCAGAGTGCTAGCTTTCAGCTGACCAGCAATGAAACAAAGTCTGTTCATCCTCCACATAGCTCGAGAGCACTTCCTGCCCAGAAACTCTGCCCCATACCATCCCAACGAGTTCACCAAACTCAAGTAAGAGGCCTACTTCTTTGTCCTCTAATCTATCTACCACCATCATTCCAACTCCTAGAATATAAAACATCTGAATTTCTAAAGCAGAACACACACTGACCACATATATAAAAAATGCAACTCAGAAAAGACCTTGCCATAAATCTATTCCTGAGACAAA
>JABUQX010006727.1:22500-27500 GCA_015478945.1 Trachelipus rathkii
TGAAACTTTACTCAATGATGTAAATGTTTATAAAAAATTAAACACTGATCCTTCTAATTCACAGTTTTAAAAACTAGTTGTGTTCCAGTTTGTGTAAGGTTTTGGTGTCCAACCCAACACAACCTTATTTATATGGGATTCCCAAATTACATAAAGAAGGGGTTCCACTTAGACCAATTATTTCTTCACGTAGAGATGCTTTTTCTGAGCTAAATAAGTGGTTGGCCTCTTTTCTTTCACCTTTGATGGGAACTATTTCTCCTTCACATATTCTAAATGCAAGAAATTTAATTGAAAAAATAGGAAGATTTGTTCCATCTAATCATTGTTTGTTTAGCTTTGATGTCACTAGCCTTTTTACCAATGTTCCTATTCCTCATTTACTTGAATTTTTGACTGGATTTTTGTTACCTCATATGGTTCCTATACCTATTCCACATTTTATTAGCTGCTTACAGATATGCATGGCACAAAATGTTTTCACTTTCTGTAATAATTTTTTTCAGCAAATATTTGGTACAAGTATGGAAGGTAGTTTGAGTCCAATCATAGCAAACATTTACATTTTGAGACCAGACTTCTTCCATGTGCACCTCTTTATTCTCGAGTTTTTTCTTAGAAGAGATATGTTGATGATGTTCTTGCTATTGTACCTAATTCTTTTTCAATAGATCAATTTCTTTCACAAATTAATGTTTTGACTCCAACAATTACCTTTACCTCTGAAGGTCAAAATGAAGGATGCATTCCTTTCCTTGACCTTTTAATTATACAAACTGGAACACAACTAGATTTTAAAGTTAATCATAAGCCAACTCATACAAATCGACTTCTCCATTACTTTTCTTTTCACCCCCCTATATATTAAAAGTAATATTATCTATAATATGTTTCTAAGAGCTTTCCATTATTGTGATCCACAATTTCTCCAACAAGAAACTAAATTTATTTTTCAAACTTTTCAGAAATTGGCATATCCTCTATTTTTAATTAAACGTAAATATAAACATGCCTATTCTAATTTTCAAGGACTAAGAAATTGTTCTCCTTTTGACATGGAAAATGTTAAAGTTATTCCTTTTTCACCCCAACTTCTTGAACTTAAATTTATGTTTAAACATTTATTTAATATTAATTTAATTTTCAGTTTTCCTGATACACTTTCAAGAATCCTAATTTCTAGTAATACCACAAAACGAGGAGCCATGAGAGGTGTTTAAAACATTCCTTGTTATATGTACAATGATTTATATTTTGGGGAAACTTTAAAGACCTTAAAAACAAGAAAAGACCAACATATGGGTGAAGTCAGGAGAGGCAATGCAAGTAGTGCTGTATTTAGACATTTATCACATGAAGATCATGTTATTAATTGGAATGATGCAGAATTTTAGTTTCGTTCTCAATTGATTGAGTCCTTTTTCATTTCTACTAAAAGTAATTTTAACATATCAGAAGGATTTTTTAATTTTGATCCAACAACCAAAAGATTTATATCGCATCATATTAAGGACTTGTTTTTGAAATAATTAATTTTTTGATAAGATAAAAAGGATTAAGAATGTGATGCCACTCTGTCTTTTTGCTTGAATTTATATTTTTTATTTTTTATTTTAAATATTTTTTATATTTATTGTTTTAATAATTTGTAAAAAAAAAAAATTTAGTTCTGAAGAGGAGACCAAGGATAAATCTCGAAACGTAAACTTGTTCTTGTTTAGTTGTTTTTCTTAAGATTTTTCTTTATTTATTTTGAAGTGGTTTTCAAATAATATTTTAATATTTACAGAGCTTGAGTGTTGAAATGGAGCTCTTTAATTTAAATTATATATATATTATATATATATATATATATATATATATATATATATATATATATATATATATATATATATATATATATATATATATATATATATATATATATATATATATATATATATATATTGGAAATTACTAAAAAAATAATTTTAATATAAGGAAACCTTAATTAAATGTAGTTTAAAATAAACATTTGTTCAAAATTACTGACATGAATTTTTTTCTTTTTTTTTTTTCTTCCCCACCCCTTCCATCCCATTCTAATGGAACTTTTTATTCTTATTATTTTTTTTTATATAATTTATTTTTAATATTTTTATTATTATTGTTATTATTATTATTATTATTATTATTATTATTATTATTATTATTATTATTATTATTATTATTCGAAATCATTTCAATCTAAATTATATTCATTTCATTTGAGTTTTACTCTTTTCTTTTTTTGTGATTTGTTTAAAATGAAATTGTATTTCTCTTGGATTAATTTTATCAAATTCATCTTATCTTATTTGGTCTTCAACTTTTCACTTCTCCTTTCATGCCCTCCCAATATTTTTTTTTTCTTTCCATTCCTTGCCTACCTTGAATTTTTCACCCGCAAAGATGAATACAATCTGAATCCGGGACTTGAGTGGGATGATGAATTTACAGGTAGGTCTTATGGTAGTTTATTCCTCTTGCAAGCTTTTATATTTATATATATATATTATATATATATATATGTATATATATATATTATATATATATTATATATATATATAATATATATATATATATATTATATATATATAATAGTATATATATATATATATTTTGTTGTTGAAAATTATTTTTATATTATTTATACTATATCTTTCATGTTAAGCTGTGCCTCTCTCTCTCCTCTCTCTTTTTTTCAATAATAAATATTATTTGCTGAAAAGCAAAGAACTGCTAACTCTACAAATACTTTATATTTTCTGTAATTTAATATAAATTATAATTTTTACATGCTAATTAACTGTTAACCAGGCAATGATGACATACAGTATTTTGTTATTGATGTAAAAATTAAAATTATTTTTTATTTTTTTTATTTTTATACTTGTAGAATTATCATTTATATATATATATAATATATATATTATATATATATATATATATATTATATATATAATATATATATATATATATATATATTATATATATATATATATATATATATATATATATATATATATATATATATATATACCGTATATATATATATATACCGTATATATATATATTAGTGATGGGACGATTAAGAATTTTTAATGATGATGATTATAGTAAATTTTGACAATGATGATTAATTGAAAAAGTTTATTTTAAAAAATTTTAATATTTTAATAATAACACTTATAACAACAAATTTAAAATAAGGAAGAATTAAATTGTGTTCACTTCATTCTTATTTAAATGTGTAAACACATTAAAAACTGCATTAATACACAAAGTTTTCCTATTATTCATTAACATCTTGATTTTGTTTCTAATTTCTATATAATAATAATAATAATAATAATAATAATAATAATAATAATTATAATAAAAATAATAAAAATAATAATAATAATAATAATAATAATAATAATAATAATAATATAATATAATAATAATAAAATATGGATGTGCTAAATAAAGTAGAAAGTAAAAATGTTAACAGTGAGTGGTAGAATGAAGAGGTGATGCAAGCAGTTAAAAGTAAAAAAGCAGCATGGTTGAATGTACTAAAAGCCAATGATGAGGTTTCAAGGGAAAATGTTTGGAATTATATAAGGAGGAAAAAAAGAAGGAAAAAGAAGGAAAAAGAAGTAAATGAACGATTTGGAGGGAGGATGAATGGTGACTTAACAAGGGAATAGGAAGCTCTTCTGGAATGAAGTGCGAAAGTTTAAGAATAAGAATGAGGGGAATCTGCTAAGAATAATGAACAGGGTTGGTGTTTTCGTAACTGATGAAATGGATTAGGAGAGAGTGGAGGGAACAATTCGAAAATCTGCATAATATTGGAAGTAATGAAGAGGTGATAGTGAATGAATGTGTATGGTTTTGATGGTGCAAGAAGAAATAGGTATTTTGGGGATGAAGTCATTAGTAAAGAGAAGGTAATGGGTAGAGTGAGAAATTTGAAGAATGGTAAATCTGCAGGTATAGATGAAATTACCGGTGAAATGATCAAGAATGGAGGCGAGATGGTGATTGATTGGATTTGGAAGTTATGTAACAAAACGTTTATGGACGGTATAGTTCTGAGAGATTGGAGGAGAGCAGTAATAGTACCCTTATATGAAGGTAAGGGGATAAGGGTAACTGTAGGAATTATATTATTGTATGTTGTAGGAAAGATATATGCTGGTATTTTGGTAGAAAGAGTGCGTCACGTGACCGAGGGACTGATTGGTGAAGAGCAAGGTGCATTTAGAAGTGGTATAGGATATGTGGACCAAATCTTTACATTGAAACAAATCAATGAGAAAATGAGAAGAATAAATTGTATTTAGGTTTTGTGGATTTTCAACAGGGGTATGATAGGATTAATAGGAAAGCTTTATGGCAGGTGTTGGTGGTAGGCTTCTAAATGGAATCAACAGAACGTATGACGATAGTGAAGCGTGTGTAAGAATTAATGGAGTTGAAAGTGATTAGTTTAATATTAATAGCGGAGTGAGGCAGGGATGTGTTATGTCTCCTTGGTTATTCAATTTGTATATGGATGGGGTTATGAAAGAAGTAGAGGTGAGGGTGGCATGGGAAGGTGTTAAAATGATGGAGAATGGAAGAGAGTGTAGGTTGCCCTACCTATTATATGCGGCCGATTTGGTTTTGTGTGGCGAATATGAGGAGAGTTTGAAAGGATTGGTTGAGGGATTTGGTAGGGTGTGTAAAAGGAGGGATTTGAAAGTAAACATAGGTAGATAAGAGTAAGGTTATGGTTGTGAGTGAGGACAGTTCTTGGTGTGAAATTATGCTGGATGGTGAGCAACTGGAACAAGTGTCAGAGTTTAAATATTTAGGATATATTTTGGATGAAAAGGGAATGGATGATTCAGAGTGTAGTGGGAAAGTTGTGAATGGTAGGAAGGTGGCTGGAGCAATTAAATCCTTGGTGAATGTATAGGGACCAAGTCTTGAGTGTGTTAGGGTCTTAC
>JABUQX010006727.1:30000-37500 GCA_015478945.1 Trachelipus rathkii
AATATTGTTGATCTGGGGGGTGCTTGTCATATGTGTATCAAAAATCAAACCTAGAATGGTGGATTGTCTATTAAGAGAGAGTCTATTAATATTTGATAGACAAACTGCGGGATGAATGTTTGATTTTTTTCTATCTGGGATTAGCAATGCAATCATTCTGTTTGTTGTTAGCCACTGTTCTAGTTGGTTTATATAATGCTGTAGTTCTTTGCATACTGTATTTATAGAAGGGTTTTAGATCAGCTTTATAGCTATTAATTTTTATAGAAGAGGATGTGTGGTTTGGTAGATCATCCATAAAGAGGTTAAAGAGTGTTGATGAAAGAATCGCTCCCTCCCAACTTTATTATGTAATAATTTGCAAGTATCAGAGGAATGGCACCCTTCTATGACTTTAGCTCTATGACTGGAAAGGATATATATATATATATATATATATATATATATATATTATATATATATATATTATATATATATATATATATATATATATATATATATATATATATTCTTTACTGTTTATTTTATTTTCAAAATTTTAATTTTTTGTTTTTCAAATATTATTACATTGATTGAAATTTTGTTTTTGAGAAAGATGCTTTCCAGCAGTAAATTTGGGACCAATACTTATTAACCATTATTATTATTATTATTATTATTATTATTATTATTATTATTATTATTATTATTATTAATTTTTTATTTAATATTTGTATTAAAATTTGCAAAAGCAGATGCAATAAACTAGGATTCTAAATATTCATTGTATATTATTTATCTGTGTTGAATAGAGTTTTATTTTTTTTCTTTAACGCTAATCTTTGACTATATTAAAAATCGGATGTTATTGAATATTTAGCTTTTAGATCTGATTTTTGACATTTTGTTTATTATTATTTTTGTTTATATGTTTATATATTAAGTTGATGTTTTTTTTTTTTTCAATCTTTAAAGTAACCACCACACTTTCTAAACTCTAACCAATGAAAGGGTAGGGGTAAAGCTTGCTGACTTTCATACCCAAGGAAAGTTCTAAAAAGATTACTATAGCCCTACCATTTGAAAAATTATACATAGAGAGATGAACAAAATTAGGCAGAGAATTCCACATCACAAAATTGTGGCCAGAAAGATTGTACCTATGAGTCATCCTGGCTTTGTCAAGCTTTATAAAAGAATTTGAATTTCTCTCCCCTCTTATATCTGTGAGACTGTTGTAAATGTTTAATAATATTTGCTGTTCACTTACACAATCCCTTGCCATTGTAGTACCTACTGCATATTGGAAATTGAAATTGCCAATGTGATTGGCATTAGGATAAATCCAAAGTAATCATGGTTGGTTAGTGTAGGTAATTAAGATTTTTAGCTTTATATTTTACCTTTTCAAAATGAGATGGTATCAGACTCGCTCCAAATTTGGAAGTCAGTACTCTTTATAAGGCCCAAGGAACAAATTTTTTTTTTTTTTTTTTTTAAAGGAATGAGAATATTGGATTTTTGGAAATTGACAAGTTAGGAAATATATTTGTGAGAAAGAAGAGGATAGCTACTCGGAGATGGAAAGAGCTGAATTAATTAATTATTAATTAAGCGATATTAATAATAAAATGTGAGAATGGAATGAGAGATAAAATAAAATTTTGATTTCAGAGAGGAATGAAAGCTAAAAAAAACAAAAATGAAACCTAAAGGAGAGCAGCTTTAATTAAAAGCTGTGAGTAAGATTGAGATTCTCTGAGAATTTCCACCATATAGCTTTGTCATAGTCCCCAAGTGCAGAATCTCACAGATAAGTAAAGTTGTTTACCTTGAAACTGATTAAAAGGAGGGGAATGATATACCATACTCAATACAACTTGAGAGGATGCAATACTTGGAGTGATATGAACGCCTATCTAGATTAAATGAACATCTCTATTTCTCCATCACTTATTAACATTTGATAGTTGATAGGCATAGGGCATAGAAACGAATAAGAGCTGATGTCGTTTCTGGAGAACATACCCTTAAAATAAGGGGAATCAATTTTCTGAACCATTTGTTTTTCCAGTACTCATGTAAGACAATATGTTAACCTTGTTAAAAGAATAATAAGGGGAAGATTAGGAGCAGCTTTTTTGAAAAATAAAGGTATATTCAGATTACATGTCAAAGTTTAAAAAAAAAAACTTTATTTTGTGAGTTAAAAATTACGATATACAAACATTTTGTTGTGAAATTCATTTTTTTTATTTATACAACTTTATAATGATACTACTCTTCTGTCTAGATAATTTGTTAAAACTAATTTGAAAGTCATAAAGTCATTGATGTGGCAAAAATTTTTTTTGTAAAATCAAATTAAATAGTGTAAATGTTTGAATAATAAAATATATATACAGGGATACTGAACTTTTCTCTATTAATTGAAATTTCAATTCTTAAACAAATTTTACATGCTATAATAATAATAATAATAATAATAATAATAATAATAATAATAATAATAATAATAATAATAATAATAATAATAATAATAATAATATTATTATTATTATTATTCTTATTATTATTATTATTATTATTATTATTATTATTATTATTATTATTATTATTATTATTATTATTATTATTATTATTATTATTATTATTATTATTATTAAATGTTTTCATATTTTCTAAGTGACATTACATAATGAAACATAGGAAATTTTTCCATTATTAAGCAGAATTGGCAAAATCCCAAGTTTAAAAAAAGATCCAGATCAATGGGTTATATTGAGCTTTATGGGTGGTTTTATTTTATTTTTTAACTATTATTATTTTTTGGGGGAGTTGGGATTCTTTACTTTAATATATATTTTGAAATCCATAAACTTTAATAACAAAGAATTTGCCTAAACTTCTTTTATACAGCCTTTTGACTCAAGATCTATTCTATACAAGCACTTACAACTTAGCAGTTCTGATTCTACACTGACGCAAGTTGAATAGTTCCATGAGTAGTATATGTTCCATTTAAACAAATGCTTTAAGCACATAGTATTTCAGCATTAGCTGAGTTATTAATCTTTCAGTGCCTTCAGAGGCATTAGCAATGCTGGCCAATCTATACTGAACATTTTTCTGCAGTATATATAAACATGCAGAACTTCCTAAAAATGTGGTGTTATAGGCGCTCATATAGTATGGACCATAACCCTATGGTGCTTTTAAGGCATTTTAACAGCCCAAAAAACACTACGCTTTCAGCATCTAGTATCAAATTGATCAAATTTTAGGCAGGTGTTGAAGTTATTGATGCAACATTTTAAATAAATGCTCCTATAGAATGTTCCTAGACATTAAAATATAAATGAGAAATATATTTTAGTGCTACACGGTGTATTGACTTAAGCATATTAATTTGGCATGGTTTAAACCAGTCTTCAGAGAACTTTCTTGGTTTTCCAAAATATATTTGCGTACAGTGACATTAACTCCTAGACTTGAAAGTGAGGAAAAAAACTAATTGCTTTAACAATTAGATAACTGGGAAGGCAGTTATCTAATTTTTGTTATACTCTTTGGTTCTAATACTAAAACGTTGATTTAAATGGCTTCCTCCCATCATCATTCCTCAGCTCCATCAGGGCTTCAATGCCTACTGGCATGAGTGCTGTTCTGGCATTTGGAGAGATGAAAAGCTGCAACATGTAAAGCCTGAAATTGGTGAATGACATTCTATATACCACCACAATCTACACAATGTAGTATTCCTTGCACATTTCAACATTGGTCACACCAACCTTACTCATGGACACCATGTTTCCAAAGTTCCCCCCACTTCCTTGTCAGTTCTGTAACAAGTTCCCACAATCTGTTCATCATCTCTTCATTGAATGCGAAACACTGACTCTCCACAGTCATCATCTCTGTCCAGTGGCCTGTAACACAATAATTGCAAGTTTTACAATCGTAAAACTTGTAAATTTGTAACCTGTACCTTCAAGTTCAGTAACACAAACTAAATTGCAAGACTTGCTGTTACAATTTGCAAGTTAACAAATTGTAGGCAATAATTCAAGTTCAAGTGGCAACATTTGTATTAGGGCTGCTGGGTGTATTTCTCTAAATTACAAGATTTGGAAGTTTGTAGATAATATTTCTCATATTTTCTAATTCTATTCCTTTTGTTATTGCTCATAATTTAGTAACAATAATGAATATCAAATATAATAAAAAATGAAAAAAAGTGTCATCTGGCATTTGGCACATTATTATTATTATTATTATTATTATTATTATTATTATTATTATTATTATTATTATTATTATTATTATTATTATTATTATTATTATTATTATTATTATTATTATTATTATTATTATTATTATTATTATTTCTAAAAACTTAATATCATCATTTATTTTAATGTATAATTTTATTGCTTTTTCAAGCTTCCTGAAAGTATTTCTTTCTACAGAAGAGATTTTCTTTAATATTATCCTAGAATAAAATAAAACTATTGATTTTAATTACAGTACCGAGCTTTCTTTTGTATACTTTGCACATTTTCAAGGAATAATTTTTTTTTTTAGATTTAATAATTTTGATAAAATAAATATTGTATAATCTAATAATAAAAATAAATAAATAAAATTAATAATTTTAAAAGTTAAAAAAGGTAACATATATTGACTTTTTTGTTATTTAAAGATGTTTAAAAGTATTTCAACATTTTTAAAGAACATCACAAAAATCCTGATATCAACATAAAAGAAAATTTCTCCATCATAGCAAGAAAAAATGATTTTTATGAATTGTCCTTCATGGAATCATTGCTCTCAAGGAAACAAACCAGTGATAAATATAGAATATAATGAAATGTCCAATTTTTTAAACATCTTTAAATAACAAAAACGTCAATATATGTTAATTTTTCTAACTTTCAAAATTATTAACTTTATTTATTTATTTTTGTTATTAGTTTATAATAGTATTTATATTATGAAAATTGTTAAAATCTAAAAAATAAAATTATTCCTTTTAATTGTCAGAAGTTTACAAACGAAAGCTCGGTATTGTAATTAAACTAATAGTTTTATTTTATTCTAGGATAACATTAAAGAAATACTTTCAGGAGGCTTGAAAAGCAACTAAATCATATTATTATTATTATTATTATTATTATTATTATTATTATTATTATTATTATATATATATATATATATATATATATATATATATATATATATATATATATATATATATATATATATATATATATATATATATATATATATATATATATATATGTGATGGCGATTATCGGAATCGAAAGAATCAGTTGTTTTTCAGGAATCAGAATCAACAAAATTGTACCGATTTTTTGGTATACATCTGAAAATAATTTTTATTCGATTTTCTATGATATTTCAATAAGTCTGCCATATTGATTTTTAATTTCAGTTCTTCCTTAATTCAATTTAATTAAATAAAACTGGATTGAGCGGCGCATCTTTGCGTAGAGACTAAGATATCATGTTAAGATTTTCAGATAATCATGGTGAGGCAGTCATTTGGCAATGTTTTGTTAGTCATGTTATGTAATATGTTTTGATAATTATATACCCGTGAACTCGTAAGTGAGCAGTGATATATTTGCCTTGTAAGTTTGTAATACTGGAGCTATTGAATATAAATGTTATCCTTCGAGTTTTTCACGTATTTCACACAGCATCTAATATGAGTGATTGTCTCCAAAATTTTATAGAAGAATTTCCTGCTTAAAATTCATGTTATAGTAAGGGATAACGCACCTAATATGGCTGCAGGAGTTACACAAGCAGGATTCCAGGCATTACCTTGCTTTTTACACTCTTTGCAACTAGTTCTCAATGATTCCATATTTGAACAAAGAGACGTGAAAAAAATATATCCATATGCAAACAAATCGTAGGTCATTTTAATCACTCGCCTCAAGCTATTGCCAAGTATGAAGAATATCAAACTAGATTTAATTTACCACAGCAAGATTTATTCAGGATGTACAATTCAGATGTAATAGCCAGTATCGTATGCTTTCAACAAATTTTTGAACAAAAGACGGCTCTCATTTCATATTGCAGTGATCATTCAAAACCTGCATGCTTAGAAACAATTCTTGAAAAATTGCTAAAAATACTTAAAATTTTTGTTGATTGTACAAATTAATTGAGCCACAAGGAATCAATGGCACGGCAATAATCCCAAATATGAAAGTGATTTGCAGTTTTTTTTTGAAAAGGGTCAGAAAAAGGACTATTTGAGGGACTTGGGTCTACAGTATCAGGATGGAAAAATTCAGTAAAAAATAGATTCAGCATTTACTTTACTGATAAGAATCTTGTGCTTGCTACCTATCTTGATCCACGCTTTAAAACTACATTCCTTGAGGATGAATATAACAATAAAAAAGTGGAAGATATTCTTAAGCAATGGATGTGCGAAGATATATGTTGTATAAAGGAAAGGAAAACAGTTTCCACTACTTTAAACCAATCTTCAGATTCTTCTCATTTATCAACAGAATAGGGCGAAAAAAGTGATACTGAAGATAGTAGTTTTAACTACAGTTTTGTTTTTCTGTGAATTTAAAGAGAGAAAAAGACTTTTTAAAAACAGCAAAGAAACTCATTTCTAAAGAGAAAGACATATATTGAAAATTTGAAGATGTTGTAAAAGTAGAAATCAGCCATTATAAAAATATAAAACATTAAAAATTCTGAAAGTCCCTTACAATTGTGGTCATCGAATCTAAAGGTAAATTTTCAGTATTTGTCGTCCTTGCTAGAAAATATTTAAGCTCTCCTTTCCGTGGAAAGTGAAAGACTCTCTTCAGAATTGGAGGATCGAATTTATTTCTCCTAAAAATTGGATGCATGCAGAAACAGGAGAAATATTAATGTTTTTGCACTACAATTTAAGAGTCATGCATTTTAACTACAAATAATAATGATAATTTTGCTTCAAGATCTTACTTTTAGTAAATTAAAGAAGGAATTTTTTTTTTAAACAAAAAATGACAAAATTGTTCATTTATTGTTAGATTTTTAAATATTGCTATTATTTTTCAGTGGTTAAATAAATGAAAGGTAATTAACATTATTTCTTTAGCAAAGACAAAATATAAGAGAATTCAATAACATTAATTTATAAGGTTTTAAATTCCTAAATTTAGTTGGTTAGCAAATTTATATATATATATATATATATATATATATATATATATATATATATATATATATATATATATATATATATATAATATAGTAAGAGAGTATATAGGAAAAGTATATATATATCTGTATCTATATATATATATTTATATATATATATATATATATATATATATATATATATATATATATAAAGAATTGAATCAGAATCAGAATCAGCACTTTTGACTGGTATCGAATCGGGCATTGGCAGGAAATTCTGGAATCGTCCCATCACTAATATATATATATATATATATATATAGTATATATATATAT
>JABUQX010006727.1:47500-70000 GCA_015478945.1 Trachelipus rathkii
AGGCCTATTGAAATTCAAATGTTAGAATATGTGGAATACAGTGAGTGATTCATATGAAACCATTCATTCTCTCTTTAAGCGCCAATAAATAACATATGATATATATACATATATATATAGCAAGTATAGTGCGCTACTATTGCTGATAGCTGAGTTGCGCTGGGTTGCTATACTACTGGCTGTTGTTGGCTGGTTGTTACATGGTTATTGTTGTTACTATACAGCAGCTATAGTTAGCTATTGGTATTGCTATTGCTGGTTACTGCTGGCATATATACATTATCATTGTTGCTGCTATTACAGCTATTGTTAAAGAAAGATATATAGTATATATATATATATTATATTGCTATTATTATTATACATATATATTATTGTTATTATTACTGAAGTTGTTATTATTATTGGCTGCTGCTACATATATAATACATTACAGCTGATCCTGATTTGCCTACTCGACTTTTTGATCATGAGTCGTCCACTGATATATAGTGATATAGCAGCAGCAGTATATATATATAGTTATATATATATATATATATATATATATATATTATGAAGCAGCAGCAAATATACATATATATATACCTTATATATATATATATATATATATATATATATATCATCATCAACCACCTTTTTCCCAAGACTGGGGTAAGGTGCGTAACATGCACCGGAAACAGAAAAGTAGTAAAGAATATGACACAAGTCGAAAAGAAAGCCCAGCCTCACTTCCCTTTATACCTTTTAGTGAGAACTCGCTGCAGTCAGAAAATCTACCCTAGAGCTTCAGGGGACCGCTATGGACCCTCACTATTGCATCTCGCCAATGTGGGTTCATCCCTTGGCCCAGGTGGGCCACAACCATACACCCTCACAAAACCCTGCTATTCACTCCTATTATGCACCTTTCTTCTCGCCTCTGCCAAACTCACATTTCACTATTCCAGTAATTCTTTTGCTGACTCAATCCACTTTTTCTGGTCTCCCAGCACACTCAACACACTCACCACCACTATACATCCGTTAACCAACTGACTATCCAATCATCCTGACCAATTCAAACCATCTCAACATACTATTTATTCTCTTATTTATCCCTTTTTTCACACCACACAACTCTCTAATACGTTCATTCCTCATTTTATCAATTCTTCTCACACCTAACAAGCCCCTAAGATTGTCCACCTGAACACATTGTACTTTAGATCTATACCTCTTATTCCAGACCATAGTCTCACTACTATACATTAACACAGATAACAACATACTAGCATGTAAGATCATAGCGCACTCAAGACTTAGTCTCTTTACATCCACTAAGGATTTAATTGACCAGCCACCTTCATGCAATTCACAACTTTCCTACTACACTCGGCATCATCCGTTCCCTTTTGTCCAACATATAAATCCTAAATTTTTAAACTCAGTCACTTGTTCAAGCTGCTCACCATCTAGCATAACTTCACACCGAGTCACTTGTTCAAGCTGCTCACCATCTAGCATAACTTCACACCGAGGACTGTCCTCACTCACAACCATAACCTTACTCTTATCTACGTTTACTTTCAAACTCATCCTTTACACACCCTGCCAAACTCCCTTACCAATCCTCTCAAACTCTCTTTCAGATTCGCCACACAACCATATTATATATATATATATATATATATATATATATATATATATATATATATATATATATATATATATATATATATATATATATATATATATATATATATATATATATATGTTATATATATATATATATATATAGGCGAGATGGTGATTTGTATTGAATTTTGAAGTTGTATAACAAAGCGTTTATGGAGGGTATAGTTCCGAGGGATTGGATGAAAGCAATATTAGTACCCTTATATAAGGGTAAGGGGGATATGGTAACCAGGGTTGTGGGGCAAGTAGCTCTTATTGAGTGCTGTAGGAAGATATATGCTGGTATTTTGGTCGAAAGAGTGTGTCAAATGACTGAAGAACTGATTTGGGGAAGAACAAGGTGCGTTTAGAAGTGGTAGAGGATGTGTGGATCAAATCTGTACATTGAAACAAATGATTGGGATAATGAGGGAGGGGAAGAATAAATTGTATTTAATATTTATGGATTTGCAACAAGCGTATAATAGGATTAATAGTTAAGCTCTATGGCAGGTGTTAGTGATATGGTGTTGGTGGTAAGCTTCTGAATGGAATCAAAAGTATGTATGATGATAGTGAAGCATGTGTAACAATAAATAGTTGAAAGTGATTGGTTTAATATTAATAGCGGAGTGAGACAGGGATGTGCTATGGCTCTTTGGCCATCCAATCTGTATATGGATGAGGTTATGAAAGAATTAGTGGTAGGGGTGACAAGGGATAGTGTTAGAATGATGGAGAATAGAAGAGAGTGGAGGGTTCCCTACTAATTATATGAGGATGATTTGGTTTTGTGTGACGAATCTGAAGAGAGTTTGAGAGGACTGGTAGAGAAATTTGGTAGGGTGTGTAAAAGGAGCGGTTAGAAAGTAAATGTAGATTAGAGTAAGGTTATGGTTGTTGGTGAGGAGAGTCCTTGGTGTGAAGTTATGTTAGATGGTGCGCAGCTGGAAAAAGTGTCTGAATTTAAATGTTTAGGATATATGTTGAATGAAAAGTGAGTGGATGATGCAGAGTGTAGTAGGAAAGTTGTGAATTTCACTAAGGTGGCTGGTGCAATTAAGTCGTTGGTGGATATAAAGGGATTAAGTCTTGAGTGTGCTAGGGTCTTACATGAGGGTATGTTGTTACCCATGTTAATGTATAGTAGTGGGACTATGGTCTGGAATTAGAGGTATAGATTCAAAGTACAATGTGTTCAGATAGACAATCTTAGTGGTGTGTTAGGTGTGAAAAGAAATGAAAAAATGAGGAATGAACGTATTAGAGAGTTGTTTGGTGTGGAGAATGGGTTAAATGAGAGAATAAATGAAAGTATGTTGAGATGGTTTGGTCATGTGGAAAGGATGGATGATAGTCAGTCGGTTAAACGGATGTATAGTGGTGAGTGTGTCGGGAATCGACCAGATGGGAGACCGAAGAAAAAGTGGATTGAGTCAGAAAAGGAATTCCTGGAGGGGAGAAATGTGAGTTTGGCAGAGGCGAGAAGAAAGGTTCATAACAGGAGTGAATGGCAGGGTTTTGTGAGTAGGTATGGTTGTAGCCCTACGAGTTCTCACTAATTGGTATAAAGGGGGCGGTAAGGCTGAGCTTTCTTTTTTACTTGCTTCATGTTCTTCTACTCTTTTTCTGTTTCCGGTGCATGTTAAGCACCTTACCTCCAGTCTTGGGGAGAGAAGTTGGGTGATGATGATGATGATGATGATGAATATATATATATATATATATATATATATATATATATATATAGTATATAGCATAGTTATATATATCTATAATGTTATTTTATATTTATGTTTGGCTTATAAATAAGTGTTAAAATTCTTTTTATAGATATAAAGTATATATAATATATATATATATATATATATATATATATATATATATATATATATATATATATATATATATATATATATATATATATATATTTATATATATTTTTTTCTCCAAAAGTAACTTTGTAAATTTCGAAACAAATTCTGTGAGTACTTGTACTTCGAACAATTTAGAGTACTTCAGTACTTGAACCCAGCCTTATATATATATATATATATATATATATATATATATATATATAGTAGTATATATATATATATATATTATTATTTATTATATATATATATATATATATATATATATATATATATATATATATATATATATATATATATATATATATGTTATTGAACCCTATATATATATATATATATATAACATTCACTTTTGTCCGTTATGGCCTCGAAAACAGCGAATTATGACGTAATAAATCCACGAAAATGGAAGGAATTATTCGCTAAGTAAAGGGATTTAGTGAAGGTAGTGTTCATTGGATAACCAAATTCACACTACTTTGTTTATTAACAAATGGTTACAATGTGGGTTTGCTGATAGGCGAACTGAAAATTGAGATTTGATCAAACTCAACTAAATAAGTTTGCTTTCACTAATTACAGTAATTAATAGACAAATAGTACACAGTTTCTTTAAGTTAACACAAGAAATGTTTATCACAACTCACAAATATGTATTTCTTTTCCTTAAGTTAAAATGTTATTTATTTATTTATTTATTTTTTTAGCATGAAGCGTTTAAGACCGTTTTCACCATTTGTGCTTACGCCTGATGAGAAATGCTTACCCAGTTTTAGTACGAATTTCGTGCATAAACAAACGTGATTTCTCATAAAAGTTACTTGTTTTCAAACATTTGGAATCAGCTGTTATGATGGAACACATGGTTTTGGAATAAGCAGAAATAATTTAAAAAAAAACAAATGGTTTATATTACAAATAAATATAATTGATCAACTATTGCGATCGAGTTTATCGATTTGGAAGAAATTAGATTTAAGCATTCATCAAACCAAGCAGACTTACCACGCCGCCATCTTGTTTGTTTACATTTTTTCGTTAGAACGTGCTTAAATTCGGCAAGCACAGGAAATGCTATTTCCTGTGCTTGCCGAATTTAAGCACAGAATTAAGGAAATTCCTTACATTTGGTGAGCATTTTTTATGTTTGACAAAAACGAGCGCAAACTCGAGCATTTCTTACGTTTCATAAGCACAAATGCAAAAAGGAAAATGGCTTAAGCTGGAGACGAGAGAGAGAGAGAGAGAGATACGCTGGTTTTTATACATGCTCAGAAATCTTGATCGACAATATCGTGTTACAAACTCTAGCAAAAATCTACCATTTTTTGCTTGAGTGATATCATTTTCTGATTTTTAAACTTGAAGACCCGTAAAACTTTATATAGTATATTCCTATTTTACTTAATAAATTTACTGATCCGCTTATCCAAATTTTGGCTTACAGAACTAATAACTCACAATATGGATATGACAAGATGCCAGATAATTCTAGAGAGACTCCACTTGTTAATCAGACAAGTTTTCAGTAGAATATTTAAGGTGTAGCAGAAGTCGATAAGTTCCAGTTCCAACCGGAACTTCCGGCTGGAACTTTTCCAAGGTTCTGGAAAGTTCCGGTTCCAGCCGGAACTAAAAATTCTGGTTCTGGTACATTCCTAATATATATATATATATATATATATATATATATATATATATATATATATATATATATATATATATATATATATATATATATATATATATATATATATATATATGTTATACGTTATATATATGTATATATATATATTTGTTGACCCCACTCCCCTCCTATGAGAAGCAGGCTACCCCAAGATACTGTGTCACCACAGCAGTCTGGCCCCAGAGAATGGTTAAAGAAAGTGTATCAAAGTTGCGTCCCACATCTGTTAAGTCAGGTTAGAGCAGTCTAAAAGAGATATTCTGTGTTGTCATTTGTCTGGGAGAGAGATCTTTGACAGTAGGGGGAGGATGCGTTATAAATTTTATATTTGTATTCCTGTAGGGAGAGATTGTGAGGAAAATGGACAATATTTATTTCTTGGGTTTGTTGGTCCAAGGTTTGTTCTGTGGAGGATATTTCAGGTGGTCGTACTTAGAGTATGGTGTTATTTATATATCTAGAAATTGTTCTTTGGGTTAATTGAGTGTGAATATGTTTAATAATTGGGGTATCTGGAGGTGGGGAGGGGGAAACGTTTTTCATATTTGTATATGTTAGAATAGTATAATGCTGGTGTAATTTTTTTCATTCTAGGTGCAGGGGGATGTTGTTGCGTTTGATGTATGGGGGGGGGGGTGATCTGTTGAGTGTTTTGCTGTAAAATTGACAGCCTTTCATGTCAAGGTTGACTTATTCAGGAAGAATTTTTGTTTCAGTTAGTAATTGATGTATGGTTGTGGTGAGAAGGCAGCCCGTTATTTATTATCCTGAGAACTTGATTTTGTATAGTTTCTAATTTCTGAATATTGGATTGTGATATTGAGGGCACCCAAGCAGGTGATGCATAGTTTAAGAAGGGGCAGAGGTATTACTTATATATTATAGTGAGGGCCTCCTTATGTTGACCAAAGTTTGTTTCAGTTAATGCTTTAAGCCCATTTAATTTGTGTTGCTCTAGAATTTATATTGCTGGTTGTTTATTGAGGTAGAGCATCGTTTGATAGAAAAGTTGTTGGGTGAATGTTTGATTCTCTTCTGTCTGGGGTAAGTAATGTAATAGTTGATATTTTGAGGTGATGAAATCATTCTGTTTGTTGCTAGCAACTGTTCCTGTTGGTTTATATATTGTTGTAGTTCTCAGCATACAGTATTTATAGAGGAATTTTGAGCTGTGACTTATCTTCGATTTCATCTGCATAGCTATTGATTTATATAGGCTATAAGGGGATATGGTAAGTTGTGCATTAAAATGTTAGTGTTTTTTTGAAAGGATGGCTCACTGTGAGAGACTCCATTATATAATTTGTATGTACGGGAGGAGTGGCAGATAGTTATATGTGTATTTAATAATTTCTCTATTAAGAGGTGATGGGGGACAGTATCAAATACCTTATTGATATCTATGCTACTAGAGTACGAGAATGAGTGAAGTTTGGTTAAAACCTGTATGGATGTGTTGGTGTTAGATTGGTTAGAAGAGTGGTAGTAGAGTATTTTTGTATAAATCCATGTTGTGAGTCTGATAGTGGGATGAAGCAGCAGATTCTATTTAGGATTAACCTTTTGAGTACTTTGGATGTTGTAGAGAGTAGTGATATAGGTCTATGCAAAGCTGGGTTAGGTGGTTTGTTTGGTTTTAGTATAGGAATTGTGTGTGTGTGTGTTTCCATAATGGTGGGAGGGTGTTAGTTTGTCATGCAACTTTTAATATTTGAGTTAGGGCTGCGATAGCTTTGGTCCCCAGGTGTTTGAAATGAATGTTGGATACTGAATGAATGGAAGTTGTCTATAAGTGTGTTTGTGTGCTCATGTGTGCGTGAGTGGTTTAAGCTAAGAAGGGTGATGTGCTTTGAAGTCTCCAGCCAATATTAAGTTATTATATTGTGTTAAGAGAGATAGGTCTGGGATATAACCCTGGGCAGTGTTGAGATTTAGATGGAATGATATAAAAATTAATTAGGTTGTATGTTTCTTCATTGACTTGTGCTTTTTGATAGTATATTTGGTCTATGTTCATGAGGAGTTGTGTGTGATTTGTGGTGTTTTGGAATTGGATATTTTTGTGTGTATGAGGAGTGTAATTAGGAGATGTTTGGATGGATTCTTGTCTTATCTTAGGGTTGTGTAGTTGGGAAATTGAGAGAAGTAAGAATTTTGGTAAGGTTGGATTCTTGTGTAGGTGCTATGTGTATATTATTGCATTAAGTTAGGGTGTGGTGTAATTCTTTATTTGTTTATTATATCATTGATATTTAATTGAAATATGTTGATTGATTTGTGGAAGTGGGGGATGTAGATTTTTGTGTGAGAGTTCCTGCATAATTGGCAGAACCATGTTGGAGAATAATCATGAGGTGTTTGAAGATTATTGCATTTTAAATGAAACCATAAGTTGCATAATACAGAGGTTTTCCTTCAACTGCATTGTCTATTACATTTGGGGCAGATATATCCTCTAGAACTGGTATTTGATTCTATATCACCGGCTAATAAAAGGAGTTGGGATTTTTATGGTGGGTTTGCACACCCCAAGTTCAAAAATGTGGAGAATAGTAAATGGAGAGCTCTGAGCCCAAACGATGCTGGGGTGGCATTTCTGAGGATTGCACCACCCGAAGGAGGTGAGGAAAGCTGTCTTCCTTTGAGATACAGCCTCGAACCTCCAGTCTTTTCTCTTGAAGTTTGAATCTGGTAGGTGCATAAGCTGGATCCACAATCGAACATTAAGAATTCAGGATACATTTCAACACACACACACACACACATATATATATATATATGAGTAGTATTTATATATATATATATTATATGTTATATATTGTTGTTATATATAGTATATATATAAGAGCATATATATATATGTTAATATATATATATATATATAAGCATATATATATCAGAGAGAGCATATATATATATATATATAGCAGTAAGATTTAAGTATATATATATAGCAGTATATATATGTTAGCAGTTATATATATATAGTTAGCAGTTATATATATATATATATATATATATATATATATATATTATATATATATATTTATATGTTATATATATATATATATATATATATATATCCTCCCTCGACGACATCATTCCAAACACTGATATGAGTGAGTCGAAAAGCAGAATTTAGAATGCCTTTTAGGCACATCATTTTATACATTAAAAATGAAAAGCACGGAACGTCCATTTAACCAAGTTCAATATAGGAAGCCATAAGCGGCGGTGGAGAAGCACAAAAATTTTTGCTTTTTACAAGGAAAAATGAAATTTTGTTTTAAATTTCGATAACAACTCTGTAAGAAATTAAATTTTATGGATTAAGTTTGTTTTAAATATTAAAAAAATATAAATAAATAATTCACTTTTTTTGTAGGGCATGCACTGCCTACCCAGAGGGCACATCCCTGATATATATATATATATATAAGCAGCAGTATAGAGATGAGAGATATCCATAGTAGTAGTAAGTATATAGGCATATATATATATATATATTATATATATATATTGTTGTTGCTATATATATCATATATATAATATATATATATATATATATATATAAGAGAGAGAGAGAGAGAGACTTTGAAATAGCAACCTAAGGTTGCCAAAAGTATTCATTTAGTTGTTGAAAAATAAAAATATCAAAGAAATAAAAAATTATCAGAATGTCCCCAAACCACACAAAAGTTTTACCTGTGATCTTAGTCTTGTAAAAATATGCTTATAATTATTGACTTTCTTTGTCTTTCCTGTAACATAACTTACAAGTTAAAATATTTGTGTTACAGACAGGGTTGGCATGATTGGGAACAACTGGGTTGTCCCCAATGGGTTTTTCAATAAACCCCACCTTGAAAATAAACATCAAAAAACCCATATCTGGGTTTTATAAAAAAAAAAAAGGTGAAAATGAAGGATAAAACTCAACTGTGAATGAAGGCTAATTAATTGAAAGATAGTAATATCTTATGTTTAATTTCTTTAGTGTTAATTTAAACTTTCTTAATCCTAGTTTACTAGTTAAATGCTATTTGTTATTGTTATTTTTATTATTATTTATCAGCAGTAACATTGCTCACTCCAGACAAAAGGGGAGTCGCAAAAGAGCCCCAAGCTGAAGCTCTGTGGCCAAGACATCCCACACTCAAAAACACCCACTATACTAGGTGACAGGTGTTACTTTCGAAACCCACATGAGTGACATGACCTTTGCTAAATTGCTAAACACATTGACAAGTGACAACATAACCAATAAAACTTAAAAATTGCAATACCTTTAAATTTTAATGCACTAGGTGGCACCAAATTTGACCAACAGAAAGAACCTTTAATAATATACAAACAATTTTGCTGATTCACTTTAAACTATATATATATATATATATATATATTAGTATATATAGTATATATATCATATATAAGGTTGTTGTTATATATAATATATATATATATATATATATATATATATATATATATATATATATATATATATATATATATATATATATATATATATATTAAAAAAGCATCATAAGTGTCAAGTTCCATTGATTTTGCCCAATTTTACCCTTTTTTTCCAGTTTTTTTTTTATGTAAAAAGACAAAAAACCCGGGGTGGGTTGGACTTTTTCAAAAAACCTGGGTTTTATGCCAACCCTGGTTACAGAAGTGGTCAACAAGTGTTGAGATTACACTTGTGACCATAATTTACAAATTGTATTCTTGTGTTACAGAAAATATACAAAGGAAAAAACATTTTTTACAATTGTAAGACTTGTAACCATTGTTTTACAGGCCACAGGCTTCGATTCAATACCAATTCAAATACACCTCAACTATATATCATTGCCAGTTTGCCAACAGTTAACAGCTTTTCTGTTTTCCTTTTCTGTTATGAACTTCAAATTTCATGCAACATTTAAGCTGTTATCATATTTGCAGCTCTTTTCATTCATTCTAGAAACCAACCTTGGAACTGTTGTCCAGCTCAGAATAACAACTGTTCAGTGTTTCAGTTGTGTTTTTGTATATATATATATATATATATATATATATATATATATATATATATATATATATATATATATATATATATATATATATATATATATATATATATATATATATATATATATATATATATATATATATATATATATATATATATATATATATATATATATATATATATATATATATATATATATATTACAGGCAACCAACACTCAGGCGGAGCCCTTTTCAAGGAGGGGCACGATTTTAAAATAGAAAATAATTTGTAAACCCATACATTCCCGAGCCTAGCACAAATCTCTGAGGTAAGACCAGATGAAGACCTTAAAGAGAGGGATATTAAATACAGCAGGAAAAACAAGGTGAAGACAGAGAGTTCCACAGGAGAGGTGGCTGAAAAGGAGTAGGCATCTCAATAAATAAGCTTGAAGTTCTAAATATTCACATAGAATTCATGAGAAATAAGAGCACCCCTTGTGTTACAAAGGAAATACGATGTGATGAAATGAGATAAGTCAACTCCCTCGAGCATTTGTCATTGTAGGATCTATCATAAAAGAGATGATTTACCAATGTCACATCACAGAGATAGAATGTCAAGGGAGTTTGAAAGTAGGGGACAGTCTATTAGTTTTTTAGCCTTAAACTCAATCCTTTCCAAAAGAAAGGTGGAACTGGAGACCCTCAAATATGAGAACAGTACTCCATACAAAGGTGGATAAGACCCTTTTATTATTGGAATAACTTTGGCAAATCCTCAGCAGAGCTCCCAGCTTTTTTGTGGCTACCTTAGCAACCATTGTGATATAAGGTTTCCAAGAGAGTTTATTGTGCATGTTCAGACTAAGAATGTTTATGTTGTCCACAGATTAGATGGTAGATCCGTTTAAGGAGATAGGAAAGTTATTCATGTTTTTGAGAGAGAGATGTGAAGAAGTTGAGTTTTTAAAAGAGTTCAATTTCACAAGGTTGAGGCGACCCCACTGGGAAATACCATCCAGATCGGCAAGAATAGAATCAAAAGGCTAAAGTCGTGAAGCAATTCTAGATGCAAAAGAGGGAGCATATTTGAAATGAGTGGAAGAATGGATAGTTTAGTTATCAGCATAAGAATGAACAGAGTTGGAAGTGCAGCTAAGAAGATCGTTAATGAAAAATAAGAATAAAGTTGGAGATAAAAAAACCTTGCAGAGCACCACAATTAACAGGAAGCAGTAAGATGTTGCTCCATCAGTAAGTTTCAATATGGAATGATCTGAGAGAAAAACTAGATATGAGTAACCAAAGAGAAGTAGAAAACCTGAAGGAAGGGAGCCTACAGTTTAGTGATGCATGCTATACCCGGTCAAAAACTCTATATGTCAAGCATCACCACACAAGACGCCCCATAGTCCCCAAGAGCAGAAGACCATAAATCGGTGAGATATGAAAGAATGTCACAGCTTACCCCAATCGTCAGAAACCATACTGGTGACCTTAAAAAAGGGAAGGAAATTCCAAATAATTGAGAAAATGAGAGTTGAGGAGAGTTTCAAAGACTTTAGACAGAATACAAGTGAGAGCTATAGGATGATAGTTATAAGAATCAGAGTGCAAACCCATCTTCGGGATTAGTTGAACATATGTGCCCTTCCAGCTTGAGGGAATTTGTTAGTATTAAGGCATAGAGAGTAGAGTCGAATGAGAACAGGCGCGAGCTCACGCCCTCAAAAGCTTCCTGACATTCTTATATCTCTGGATCACATTCACCTGATCATCTGTAATCACGGGCATGGTCATGGAACACCTGAGAGGAGAATTAGCAGGAGGAGGGTTGCCAGAATCGTCCTGGGTTGGATTAGATGAAAAAGGAAGACAATGAGATTAGCCTTTTAAGATGGGGTATTAGCAGCAGATCCATTAGACTGAATAAGTGGAGGAAATGCAGATTCACAGAGCTTATTAGAAATGTTTTTGGCAGGAGGCCAGAAATTTTTATCAGTAGGAGAACTAAGGAGGTCAGCAAACTTCCTTTTGGTGAAAGCATGCTTAGGCTGCAAAATAATATCCCAGCAACAATTCCAAGCCGAATGAAAATATGCAATTGTGATAGGAGAACAAGTTTTTCCATTTTCCATTCTCGATAGGCTGTCTCTATCCTGAAGGGCATGAGAGCAGGTGCCATCGAACCACAATTTTGAAGAGGAAAAGATTTAGTGAAAGATGGATGGAACCTGCTCATTCCCTCCGCAATTACGACCCCAACTTGTCCAGCAGACGCCACAGCAGCATCCAAGTCAAAGCAAGATTCATACCAAGGGTAGGTAGCAAAAATGCTACGCAATGTCCGCCCTCCCACCCCCAATTAATCAGATTAAAGTGCCAGAAAATATGTTTTGGTCATTGTGAAGCTGCTGGAGAGAGAGTGTTATAATTAAGAGCTACAAGATTGTGGTAAGAGTTACTGATTGGACGGGAAAATGGCGTTGCGGTCTCTATGTGCATTATATGTAAAATGAGAAGGAAAAATGGTGAAGAATAAGTCAGGAGTGTTCAAGAATTGGTGAGGGCATTCTGGAATGTGTTTAGGTTCTTTAATCAACCGTTCTAAATCATTAAGAATGCTGAATGTTTTGGTCTCCTTCCCACCTGTATCAGTATGAGAGGAGCCAAACCCCTATGTGTGGTGTATGTTGAAGTCCCCTAAGTAGAGGACCTTGGCATTTTATTTGGATGAGCAGTAACAGTTTTGTGAGAAGTAGTAAGATATTAAAAAAAAAAAAAAAGTATGTTCCGTTATGAGAGCAGTAGCAGAAACTTGAGATAATGATTGTAGTAGGAGGAAAGATCTTAAGTCATAGAATATCTAAATTAGAGTTTCAAGGTTTTTGAAATGTGTTACAAGAGTGTTAATATTTATTTAGACACAGACATCACCATTTAGTCAGAAATTGTGAAATAAGTAAGAAGTAAGAGGTTAGGATAAGAGTTAGAGAGGTGATATACACAGATTCAAAGTTGGTACCTTGGCTATGGATATTGTCAAAGTCAGTAGAGAATATCTGTCTGCGCCCACCACTAAATCGCAACCAGACTAGTCACTCAAATAATTGTGTGCCTATGCACACACACACACACTCATAAAAAATACTAGTACCTTCCAATAAACCTTTGAAATAAAATTTTTGAAGTATTATATTAATAAAAAGGAAAAATAAAGGCATAAACATGTAAAGCCTAAAAACAAAAAATAAAAAAAAATAAAAAAATAAAAAAAAAAGCCAAAAAATTATTACTATTATTATTATTAAAAAATTATCTTAAAATTCAAGTTGGCTAAAGTTTCCACAAAAGTTTACCTACATTATGATTAGGAATGTCAGCACACGGACAAGTAATAAACATATAATGATTAGCATCTCAGGGTGTATTTTAAATTAAAACTTCAAAATGAGCAACTAAAATTTTAAAACTGATGATTAAAATAAGAGGAGGAAAGGATGATTTACAGAAGTTGAAAGAGATGTTTTTGGCAAGAGGCCAGAAAGATTTGACAGTAGGAGAACCGAGGAGCGCACCTTCGTTTAATGAAAGTCCGCTTTGCTCATCAAAGAGTATCCCTGCAACAATTTCTAGCTGAATGAAAATTAGCGAGAGTGATAGGAGAACGAGAATTTTTCCACACCCAATAAGCGCTGTCTCTAGCCTAAATGGCCAGAGAACAAGCACGATCGAACCATGGATTTTGAGGAGAGAAAGATTTAGTTAAAGAAGGAATGAACAAGCTCATCCCATCAATGACTGCAGCTCCCACTTTATCATCTTCAGAGTCATTCCAATTGTAGTTAGCGTAGAAGCGATGCAATTCCCCCAATCGGCCCAATCAAAGTACAGAAAAAACGCACTCAGCGGCAGGATAGAGACTCGTGCGAGACGAAAAGTATTAAAATTTAGGTAGATATAAGGTATTGTAGGGTTGCGATATTCTCACCGAAAAGAAGCCGAATATGGTGGTGTATTTGATAGAGAGAAGGACTAGTGGTGGTGAAACATAAGTCAGGTGTGTTCAAGAATTGGTTGGGACGATCCGGAATGTGTGTAGGTTCCTTAATTAGTTGGTTAAGGTTGAATCTGTGTTTGTAGTATTGTAATTTAGGGTGGTGGCCGCCGATTTTAGCTTGTGCCACGGAGCCTATGGACGAGCGGGACTGGTTCTTGGTAGAGTGTGCCTGATATTCTGTGCTTATTTTGGTGGGTTGTTTGTTTAAAAGTTGGCTTGAGTTTGGGTTACTATCCGTTGTGTGTCCTGGCGTGGAGGTGCGATATGCTCGTGTCTTCAGATATTTGGGTGCTAAACCTATCATACCACGTATCCCATGCATGTCGGCGAGGCGCAACTGAGAAGGGTGTCTCAGGTTCAGGATCTTGATGTATACCGTAGCTCGATCGGCAGTCGCATTTAGCAGAGGCTGCGCTACAGCAGACCAGAAAAATGCTCTCATATAGTGTGATCTGATGCGTATCAAGGGCTCTGATTACGTGGCACCAAGTGGCACATCCGCGCGATTGTTGAGAAGGATGAGAACAGTCGCATGCTCTACTTCACACACCATATCGTATGGCCTACCCTGCAGTGTAGTCAAGGCTACTCGGCGTCTAATCTGGGGGATTCGGAATTAACTGTGACGGTGCGTTCGTATAATGTACTTGTCGCTCACGAATTCGTCGTCACTGGGATTATCTATTCGCCGGCTGCCACGATGCTCTCTTGTCACTGGCGATTGCGTCTATTTATGATCTTTCAGAGCTTTATGTCTTTTTCTGCTTTGGCAGTTCTCCAAGTCTTCGTGGCGTTACTATCTTAGTTCCGAAGATTAGAGGTGCACAAGCCTTCCGGAGATAGCTAGTTTAGAGTTTTGCCAGCGGTGGATGCTCACTTTGTTGTTAAAAAAATGTGGTGGATGGTTGCGTTTATTGTATTGTTGAGCTCTTGTGCCAGTCGACGTTCTTATATGTTCACTTAATGTTTGCAGCATGAATTATATTGTCGTGTCTTGTGTTTCTAAGATGAGATGTGTTTCGTGTTACTCGGAGGATTTTGCAGTCGTTTGTTTAAAGGGGCTAGGGCAATTGGTTAGGGAGACTTGGGGGTTGATACCAAACTTCAAGCAGATACAGAATGTGATTAATGTAATTTGCAAGATTTGTTTGTGGAGAGGCAGACATTCTGTTTCTGTTAGCCATGTTTGAAGGAATAAACATGTATTAGATCTGGTCAGGTGGGCATCACCGTGCCTGGCTGATTTGTTTACTGTCTTTGTTCGTTTAGTGGGCTATTGGTCCGATGTCATCTGTTGTAGCGTTGTTATAATTGTTGCTGATCGTTTTTGTCGGTTGCGGCTAGATCTGCCGCAAAAGGCCTTGAATTAGTATAATCCCTTGTGTGGGAATAGATTACCCATTGATTAGGTACTCGTTATTGATGTTTACACGATGTTTGAGTTTTGTTTGATTTGTTTGTATTTGTGCTGTTTGTCCTGATAGGAAGTTGGAATCTCTTCTCTTTAAGGTTAGTGGGAGATGTTAATTTTGTCTTATTTTTTGGCATCAGTGTATGTTTGAGCGTTCACCTGTAGTGCAAATCATGTCTTTGTGATGTCGATTGCATGATTGTATGTTTTATGTCACGTTGGATATAGAGTATTAGGCCATGATTGTGGGGTATGTATTGATGCTTGTTTGAGTGGGTTGTAGTTGAGTGGTTTTGTTGAAGCTGTGTTGGAATTTGTGTCTGATGATGTGTGGAGTTTTGTTTAGTACGGTTTTTTCTAGTAGTTTGAATAGTGTTGATAATAGGGAGATGGGGCAATATGATGAAGGGTCAGAGGGGTCTTTTTCTGGTTTTAGTTTGGGTATAATGATAGTTTTTTTCCAGATAGGGGAAATGAAAATTTTGGCTGATGGAACTATTGTATATTTGTGCTAATTTAGTTAAATCTGTGTTCTCTAGGTGTTTGAGATGTTGCCTGGGCCAGTTGCAGGTGAGTTTTTAAGTGTTTTTGTTATTGTTATCTAGGTTAGTTGTGGTTATTTCTATTGTTGGGTTGTGGATGTTTTATTTTCTTGAGGGCTTTGATGATTTTCCTGTTTTGAGGGTGTGTGGGTGTTTGAGTCTGCTTTGCGAAGTGAGTTGCGAGAATGTTTGTGTGTTGTTTGTTGGATTAGGGGTTTTGTATGTTTGGGTTTTTTGATGAATTCATGAGTTTGTGTGTTTGTTGGTTGGTTGAGTTTTTCAGTGTATTTATTGTTTTCCACATTCTGGTGTTATTTGTATGTTGGATGTTCTTGATGAGGAAGGTTTGGAAGTTGTTTGAAGAGTGTGTGTTTGTTAGGTTTATGATTTGGGTGTTTGTCGTTAATCTGTGTTGCCATTTGGAGTAATGTGGGTATTATTTTTCTGAGTGAGTTGAGCTATTTGATTAGTTGTTATATTTCAGATGGTAGGGTTGGGTTGTATTTTTTTATGTATACTCTGGGAATGGATTTGTTAGCTGCATTTTGGATTAAAGAAGTGAGGTTTTGTATGACTTTGTTGAGTGTTGTGCGTTTGTGATATTTAAGGGATGTATGTTGTTTTCTATATAGTTGGTGAATTGTGTCCAGTCTGCTTTTTTGTAGTTTGTGTATGTTTTTCTGAGTTGGTTGTTTGGTTTGTTGACATTTTGGTATTTTATGATAATGGGGAGGTGGTCAGAATTTAGATCGGTTTGTCTTGACCAGTGGAGTTTTGTGTGTAGATATGATGATCATAGTGTTATGTCTGGTTATGTGCATGTTTGGTTGATTTGGGTTGGGTTTCTGATGTGGCTGTTTAGGTTTTAAAGGTTGGCTATGATGCGTGTATTCCTCTTTGGTTTGCTTCTTGGACGTTGTACCATGAAGGGTGGTGGGCGTTGAAGTCTCTTCCCATTATGAGGTTTTGGAGGTGGGAGATTTCAGTGAGGTTTGGTAATTTTTTGGGCAGTGTGTTGAGGTTTGGTGTGGAATGTAGAGGTTTATTAGATTGTGTGGTTTTTCATTTATCATTGTTGCGAAGGATTGTATTTTGGTGGTGGTGTTTAATGCCATTGTAGTTTGTGAGTTGGTGTTTATGTATGATAGCGAGTTATGTATAAGGGTTAATAGAGTAATTTTGGGGGGTTTGGGTTGTGAAGATGGCATCATAGTCATAGAATTTTGGTTCTGGATAGTTATCGGGTAGGTGGGCTTCTTGTATCATGGCTATGTATATGTTATGTTGTTTTAAAAACTTTTATTTCTTTGGTTTTGTTGTGTAGTCCGTTTGTGTTGAATTGTAATATGTTTATCTTGTGTGTTTGTTTGTGTGATGTATTTATTGTGGGGGTTATTGTGTGTGGAGCGCAGACTTGGCAGATGCATTTGTGTTTTGAAGGTGGTAGCATGGTGAAAGGAAAACAGTGTTTGTGAATCCATTGTTTGCATGTATAGCAGTTTATAGAGTTTATTTTTACTATCTTGTTGCATATTGGACATTTGTAGATTCCAGGTCTTGTGTTTTGTTTCTGTGTCACCAGCTTTTAGAAGTAAGCTGAGGCATAAGTCGGGGAAAGTATGCCTCAAAAAGAGAAGGAGAAATAAAGTAGTTGAGTGGTGGAGAGTCCTGGGAATAATCTCGGATTTTTCCGGTAGTGGCGGTGGCGCATATGCGCTGTCGCGGAAACGCCACATTTTCTTGTGGGTGGGGGCAAGAGAATCTTGAAGATCCCAATTTTGTGATGTGACTATTTACAAATTTTCCCTCTACACAGATTATATATATATATATATAATTATATAATGATAATATATACTATATATATACAGATATAGAAATATATATATATATATATTATATTATACCTTCTATATTATATATTATATATATATATATATATTTAAAATGTTAATGGGCCAAAAGTGTGCAGATTAGAAAGAAAATGATCCCCTAAAAGTTTCAGCTCGATCAGAGGTGGCTTAGCCGTCCCGCATTTGGCCTGAAGTTTGGAAAAATTTCATTTTTTGACCAAAATTTGACCATTTTTAGCTTTTGCGGGACAACTGTAATAGGTAGAAGGAAAATAAGGGCTCATTTTTAAAGATGGTATTATTAGCTTTAAACGAGTACTTGTTTGTTACTTTAGGTATAAGAGTTGAGAAGATATCCTTGAAATACCAGGTCTAGTCTTTTTACGGGGGAAATGGCCATTTTGGGCAAAAAATTTCACATTTTTAGCTTTTGCAGGAGAACCGTTATAGGTAGATAGGAAAGAAAGTACTCATTTTAAAGCTGATACTATTAGCTTTAAAATGAGCACTTACTTTTTGCTTTAGGTATAATAGTTTAGCAGATATACCTGAAATTTTAGGTCTATTCAGGTCAAGTAGGCTAATAAAGGCATTTTTTTTTTAAAACTATTACTTGATTACTTGGCCCTTAGCCTGAAACCTAAAGAATAGTACCGAAATAATTAAAAGTATTCCTTATTATTTTCATCAGTCCTTTCCAAAAAAGTTCAAGTATAATTTTATTTTTAGTTAACTTACAAAAGAAAAACCTAGAAAAGAGGAAAATAGTACAAAAAAGTTTAAAGATTTAAAGAACATTACAAGCTTGTCGACAAAGCTGTCCTAGATATGCCGGGATAAAGATTGCGACATGTCCGATACTACCTGGAAGAAATATTGTCTTATGATCTTCGTCGTTGTAAGGTACTGGCTGTAATCTTAATAAGTTTAACACCTCCCTTTCTGCGTGTACAATAACACTTTTAATGCTGCCACCAGGGCCAAAGCATTTCAGAATATTCTAATTGTCATTCCAACCACTGGGATCCTTCATGTAGAAGTTTTAATGATGATGTTAAATTTTTCAAAAAAAAACTCAGGCTTTGTTCAGTAATGAAATAGGAAGGTCTTTTCCTTGAAATATTCTCTTCACCATTTCTTGTTGATTTCACACACCACAATCCTCTGAAACTGTACATCTTCTATAAGATCAAATCTTCTCGGCCAATATTTCTTTTTTAAAACTTCAAGAATTCTCAATTCAAATAAAGCAAAACAAAACGTGCTCTGGGTTAAGTACCATAGATTTGATTTAAGAACTTCTGTAAAACTTTCTCCGAAACAAATCTGTCAATTTCTCTCCATATTCTAATGTATCTTTGATAAATTAAATCTGAGATTTGGAGCTGTTGATAGCATGAAGCAGTAAAACTACATGTTTAACATATTAATAAAATAAATTGATGTCACTCAACGAGTTGTATTCTGCTTCTGTTAATGGAAACTGCTCTAAAAACAAAAATATTTTAAGTGCATAAATGGCTTTTTGCCATACACATCAGAGCGTGACTGAATGCTCCAGGAGCCCTAAATTTTAAATTCTCCAGACGAGACTTATTCCATTGAAAATCAAACATAGTTGGTAGTTCTAGAAATCATACTTACTTGGGTGATAGTCTCTTGTACTCACTTTGCAGAAAGCTCCCTACTTCGTCTTGATATTTTAATAGGGTATGTTGAATTATCTGGTCCACAATTCCTACTTTGTACTGAGTTTGGTCTATATTAGACCAAGAGACCTGGAATCTTCTTTATATTTCTATGGTTGGAGCCCCATAGTAGGTTACCCCATTTTGCAATCGAAAAGTGCTTTTAGGATCAACCTCCAAAAATCAATGATGGTGACATATAACTTAACATATAATATAACAGGTCCTTTTCCTAATCTTTCTCCAGCAGAGTACAGGCTCCCTTACCATGACCCGTGTTTGACGGTGTAGTGTCGAAACACATTGCTATTACATTTTCTGCTAGCCCCCAGTCTTTTAAACTTTCAGCTACAGCTTTTGATTGGGAATATCCTTTACTATTCTCTAAAGCTGGTACCCCTAAAAGCTGCTCCTCTTCTTCATTGCTCACAAGAATGGCCACCTCTCTACATTCTTCTTTAAGGATGGTTCGGTACATATCTTACCATCCCAGTGTAACAAACTGTTCCCCAATTTCTTTATTTGAAATTTACTTTTTTTTTATCTGCTCTTTGTGCGAAATGATTTTTACGTCTTTATAGTTGCTGCGGCGCGAATTATTTCTCAGTGTTAAATCTAAGCCTCAGGCTTTGCAAAATAATAATTCGCATGCGTTCCCAGTCCGAAATGTTCATCTGTCAGTAAAGGGATAGTGTTTCAAGTGACAACTGGAGTTTCCACTGCATGGTCTTTTTCTTGGTGACAGAAGCACATGCCTCAACATCGCCTGTTTTTCCTGAATTCCGGAAGATCTTTCCCTGTCCAAAACAGCGAGACAGTAAATGGTCCATTGGTTCTGCTTCTTGATACGTTCTGATCAGAGCTTGAATAAAGCTCTATTTGTTCTTCCAATCTGGTAAGAGAAGAGATTAAAAAAAAATTAGTATATAAGATATAATCTTATTTCGTTTCAGTCTGTGAAAGAAGTGAACTTGTCACAGACAAAAAAGATGAATATTGAGTAATAATAATAATGAATAAATCTATTTTAAAAATTAAAAAAAAAAACATACTATTACGTTTTCTGTGGTTTGTTTGCTGTAGTAGATTGCTCTTTTCTCTTAGCTTCCTCCAATCTGGCTTTCCTGTCAGCTTTCCTTTCTTCAAGCCTTGCCAACTTTAAATCAACACCAGCGATGCAGCCCTGGAAGTCCTTTTCTGTCGTCCTGTAAATTCAGAGAAATTGAATATTCTTTTTAGTCGTTTGTTGATACAGCAGTCTGCAGCAAGCAATGTCAAACTAGATCTTCTAGCTTAGATTTAAATGCAAGTTCACGTTCTTCTTGAATTTGGATTTCCGTGAAGAGCTCTTTTGTATATTTGACCATTTCTTTATACAATTTTTCCACTTTATTGACTCATGCTTACCATTTGAGTTGGTATTTAGCTTTATCGCCCAGATAACTGTGACCTCTCTTAAGGGTCTAGCGGTTCGCGCTGTCTCTGAATTCAATACCAACCTTGAATGCCTTATTGATTAACCGATATTAACTTCAAACACTTGGCCATTTGATGGAAGGTACTAATACTGTTATTGTTGATGAGAAGATATCCAAACAAATAAATTTTGGGTTTTGGCACGAACACCAGTTTGAAGTGGACGGGATGCTCCATACCTATTAAAAAAAAAAAATAAAATAAAATATAGATGTATTAATAATACAAATTAAAAATCTTTGGAAATTAAGTAAACCTGACATGAGACGATGGAAACAAATCTGACAAACTACAATGCAAATTTATTTTCATACACTTTTCAAGATTGAAATCTCGGTAATAATAAAAAAGATAACAACAACAAAAAACAGATGCCTTATTGTAGCCTAATGACCTGAAATAGAACCCTGACATTTCAGGGTATATCTGACGAACATTTATAACAGAGAGCAAAAAGTAGGGTGCTCACTTCCAGCAAACGCTAAAATGTGCTAAATATTTGGTAATAAAAAATGCAATCTCCCAAACTTAGGCTAATATGACTGTGAGTGGAGTTAACACGCTTCGATCCGAGCTGAACAACTTTTAGGGGATCTTTTTTACTACTATAATAATATATATTATATATATATATTATATATATTACTATAGTACTATAGTATATATATAATATATTTTAAATATAGTTATATATACTAAACTATATTTGTAATTGTCTTATATTATATATATAATTATATATATATACTTATTATATATATATATAATATATTATACTACTATATATATATATATATATATATATATAATTTACCCTGGACATACTAACAGCTTTAATAGAGTGTGTTCTGGCGCAGAGTTATGATTTTTAATGTTCCTTCTCTCTGATTTCCTTTCCAGTCATGCTATAGGAATAGTTGTAGACAGCCACCATTCATCTTTTAAATCTACCAATAGTGGTGTTTCTTTTGATTCAGTCCAATTCCCAACTCTTTTCTACTTAATATTAATGACCTTCTTTCAATCAATTCATCACCTATCCACGCTTATGCAGATGACTCTATCCTAACTTATTCCTTTAATTGTGAAAGAATCCCCACCAACAGCAAATAATAGATGCTAGCAGGGCGCTTTTGGAACAACTAACCTTAGATCTTTCTCAAGTTTCTAATTGGGGGAGAGAAATTATTGTTGTTTTCAATGTCTCATCAATTCGGTTCCTTTTTCTTTTTACTTGACATAATCTTCC
>JABUQX010006727.1:77500-79712 GCA_015478945.1 Trachelipus rathkii
GAAACATGACAAAGTCGAAAAGAAAAGCCGAGCCTTACAGCCCCCTCAGAGTACCATAATTAGTAAAGATGTCAATGTAAGCGGTTCATCCTTGGCCCCAGGTGGGACACAACCATACCCCCTCACAATCCCCCGCCATTCACTCCTATTATGCACCTTTATTCTCGCCTCTGCCAAACTCACATTTCTCTCCTTCAGACATTCGTTCACCGACTCAATCCACTTTCTCTTCGGTCTCCCAGCTGTGCTTTTCCCAACACACCTCTTCGCCACAACATCCGCTTAACAACCGACATCATTCATTCTTTCCACCACATGACCAAAACCATCTAACATCCTTTCATTTATTCTCTCATTTACCCCTTCTTCACACCACACAACTCTCTAATACTTCATTCCTCATTTTATATTAATTCTTTTCACCTAGCATGCCCCTAAGATTGTCCATCTGAACACAGAACTTTAGATCTATACTTCTTATTCCAGACCATAGTCTCACTACTATACAATAACACAGGTAACAACATACCCTCATGTAAGACCCTAGCGCACTCACCAACGATTTAATTGCACCAGCCACATTCACAACTTTCCTACTACACTCTGCATCATCGGTTCCCTTCTCATCCAAACACATACCCTAAATATTTAAACTCAGACTCTAGTTCCAACATCCTCACTGTCTAACATAACGGCAAACTGAAGACTGTCCACACTCACAACCATAACCTTACTCTTATCTACGTTTACTTTCAAACCCCTCCTTTTACATACCTGATAAATCTCTCTACCAATCCTCTCAAACTCTCTTCAGATTCGCCACACAAAACCAAATCATCCACATATAATAGGTAGGGCACCCTCCACTCATCTCCATTCTCCATCATTCAACACCCATTTCCGCATCCCCGCCTTCGAATTCTTTTCATATCCCATCCACTATACAAATTGAATAGCCAAGGAGACATAACACAAACCCTGTCTCACTCCGCTATTAATCCTAAACCAATCCCCTTGACACCATTATTCTTACACACGCTTCACTATCGTCACACAACTTTTGATTCATTCAGAAGCCTACCACCAACACCATATATCACAACACTGCCATAGAGCTTTTCCCTATTCAATCCTCATCAACTGCGCCTGTGCAAATCCATAAAACCTAAATACAATTTATCTTTCTTCTCAATCATTTTTTTTCAATCATTTGTTTCAATGCAAAGATTTGATTGACACATCTACCACTCCTAAAGACACCTTGTTCTTCACCAATCAGTCCTTCTGTCACTTGACGCACTCTTTCGACCAAAAACACCAGCATATATCTTCCCTGAAACAACACTCAAATAAACTAATTCCCCTATAATTACTACAGTCACCCCCATCTCCCTTACCCTTATATAAGGGTACTATTACTGCTCTCCTCCAATCCCTAAACGAACTATACTCCATAAACCGCTTGTTACAAACTATTCAAATCCAATCAATCACCATCTCCCTCCGTTCTTGATCATTTCACCAGCATTTCATCTATATCTGCAGATTTATCTTTCTTCAACTTTCTCACTCTACCCATTACCTCCTCCTTACTAAATTACCTTATCCCCAAAATATCTATTTCCTTTTCACCATCAATCCCACACACATTCACTATCACCTCTTCATATACTACCAATGTTTATACACATTCAGAAGTTTTCTTCCACACTCTTCTCACATCCATTTCATCAGTTACGAAAGCCACACATCCTTTTCATTAATCTAAGCAGATTTCCCTTATTCACATTCTTAACCTTTCTCGCTTCTTCCAAAGAGTTTTCTATTCCCAGTAAGTCCCATTCATCCTGCCTTCCAAACTGCTCATTTACATCTTTTTTTTTTTCTCCTTACGTATGCACTTTTTATATTTTTCTTTGTCTCTATATAATTCCAAACATCTTTTTTTTAAAACTTTAATATATAATAATATAATATTATATTATATATATATCATTATCTATATATTATATAATATAATATATATAATATATAATAACTATATATGACATATATATATATAATATATATATATATATATATATATTATATATATATATATATATTATAATATATATATATATATATTATATATATATATATATATATATATTAATAATATATATAATATATATATATATATATAATATATATTATATAATCACAATACATG
>JABUQX010006728.1:0-7500 GCA_015478945.1 Trachelipus rathkii
GCCTATTTTAGGTTCTGTTTATAATATTCCATCAATTCAATCAATTGTTTTTCCTATTGGTATTTATTGTGGAAAAGGTAAGCCTTATGACTGTTCTTCCTATCTCAAAGACTTTATAATGGAGGTAATTTAACTTGCTAATAATGGTTTGTGTATAAGTGGAAGAAAAATTAAAGTTTCCATTAAAGGTTTTATTTGTGATGCTCCAGCTAAAGCTTACATCTTAGGAATTAAAGGCCATACTGGTTATTCTTCTTGTACCAAATGTAAGCAGTCAGGAGTTTTTCTGCATAACCGAATGAGTTTCCCTCAGTTTGATGGATGTCTTAGAACTCACGAGGGTTTTTTATTACAGGAAGATGAAGATTTTCATAATTCTGATTCACCATTAACAGATATTCCTGGCTTGAATTTTATTACATGTTTTCCACTTGATTACATGCATCTTGTATGTCTTGGTGTGATGCATACCCTTCTTTATTTGTGGTTATCGGGGCCAGTCCCATTAAAATTTCCCCATCGTGTTGTAGATTCTATTTCAAGTGAGCTTATTTCTCTTAGTGGTCATGTACCAATTGAATTCTGTAGGAAACCTCGTAGCTTAAGTGACATAAAAAGGTGGAAAGCCACGGAATTCCGTCTATTTCTACTGTATACTGGTAAAGTAGTTCTTTATGATACCCTTAAATCAGATTATCCCTTTATTTACAAGAATTTTTTGAGTCTTTCAATTTCTATGACTATTCTTTTAAGTCCGAAATACTGAAATACTTGAGTACTTTGAGTACTCTCAGCATTTATGGGAACAGAACCGGGTGCTTTAAAAACTACGTTTGAAGCGTTCTTTTTTGGGACGTGGATGGCCTAGTGTTTAGAGCATCCGGTTGTTGTTAACTCAGCAACGCGGAGTCCAACGTTCGAATCCCGCTGACGAAGAGTAAAATCTTCTGTGACTCATTCATTTTAAATGAATGAGTCACAGAAGATTTTACTCTTCGTCAGCGGGATTCGAACGTTGGACTCCGCGTTGCTGAGTTAACAACAACCGGATGCTCTAAACACTAGGCCATCCACGTCCCCAAAAAAGAACGCTTCAAACGTAGTTTTTAAAGCACCCGGTTTTCTCATCCCATAAATGCTGAGTACTCAAAGGCCTGGCCCCCATTTTAAATGAATGAGTCACAGAAGATTTTACTCTTCATGTACCAACTGAATTCTGTAGGAAACCTCGTAGCTTAAGTGACATAAAAAGGTGGAAAGCCACGGAATTCCGTCTATTTCTACTGTATACTGGCCCAGTAGTTCTTTATGATACCCTTAAATCAGATTATCCCTTTATTTACAAGAATTTTTTGAGTCTTTCAATTTCTCTGACTATTCTTTTAAGTCCGAAATACTGTCTTGAGTATCATCAGTATTCTAAAAAACTGTTAGTACATTTTGTCAAAACTTTTGGTAATTTATATGGGCAACACTATTTGACTCATAATTTTCATGGCCTCACACATATTGCAAATGATATTTTAAATTTTGGCTCCCTAGAAAATTGTAGTGCATTTCGTTTTGAAAATTTTCTTCAGTTTTTCAAAAAACATATCAAGAAAGGTGAAAAGCCCCTTCAACAAATAATTAAAAGACTTGGTGAAATTACCAATTCAGATTTGTGGTTCTCTGGGCACCTTTCTTCACTTGACATCAGTTTTCCTCATTTTTCAAAACCTTATTCATGTGAATCAGTCCTTTTGGATGGCTGTGATGTTTTGCAACAATATAAGTCTGTTAGGTTCCCATCTTTTGAAATTACTCTTTCAAGCCCTAATTCTTGTTGCTCCTTGAAGGATGGTAGCATTGTTCTGGTGTCAAATATTATTTTTTCTAATCATTCTCAGAGCATGGTTATAATTTATCGACAGTTCTTGAAAAAAGAGAATTTTTTTGACAATCCTTTTATTGAAAGTTCAAATCTTGGCATTTACATTGTCAGTAAATTATCAACACAACATGAACAAGAAGTTACAAATATTGTTGGAAAAATTGTCCTACTTCCCTTCCAAAACCACTATGTTGCATTTCCTCTTGTACACACTCATTAAGTTTTGTCTAATTCTCAGAGTTGCAGATCTGGTATATTTTTTAACCTGGCCACAATACAATTTTGGCTCCATTTGCTTTTACTTTGACATTTAAAATTATGTGGCTCTAGTTCTGCTTAAAAAATTGAATCAGCATTACAAATTAAAAGAATGTTATTTTTATTTGAATCACAATCAAAATTAGAAATTATTTTGGCATATGATGCATAGGAATTTTTTAAAATTTGCATAAATTTTTTTTCTCTATTAGAATTGGAAATTATTTTTCTATTACCCCATCACTATGCTTAGTTTTCAGCTACACCCAACTTTAAACCTTTTTATTTTATATTAACTTTTTTTCTGGTTCACTCTCCACTATAAATTATTTTGACAAGCTCTGACTTTGCAGACCTTCTAATTTTTCAACTTCACAAATAATTCATGCCACAACTTAATGTTCTGCAAACCTGTGAACATTTCAAACAAAAAATATAAATATATATATATATATATATATATATATATATAATATAATATTATAATAAAATATATATATATATAATATATATATATATATATATATAGTATATATTATATTAATACAAAAGTTACTGTTATATTTGAATAATTTATCCTTGGACACTGGAAATAATTTCATTTACTCCCTCCATGGAATTACATTATCAGGAATACTGTATTTTAAAGTTAGATATCTTGATTAGTATGATATTTATATATATACTAATATATATAGATATATATAATATATAGATATATATATATATATAATATATATATATATATATATATATTATTATATAGATATATATATATTATTATACCGGTATATATTATATATATATATATATATTATATATTATATATTATAGATATATATATATATATATTATATATATATATATATATATATAATAGTGTATATATAATATAATATATAATTATTAATATATTTATATATATATATATTATTATATATATATATATACACCAACTTGACTCCAGACAAGCCCTGCCATTTTTATTGACCCTGGCTCAGGCCAACCCAGGCCATTTTAATTTACCCGGCCCGGCAAAATTCTCATATATATATATATATATATATATATATATATATATATATATATATATATATATATATATATATATATATATATATATATATAGAGAGAATTTTTTTTTTTGGAAGTTAAGAGAGCACAGTGTATTTGTATTTTATATAGACCTATATATTAAAAAGTATTAAGTGGTAGGGTGAGAAGGGAAATATTACAACTTTGATTTCAAATTTTTAATTTCATGTCTTTAATAATTTAGTTTTTGGATTTTTTTCTAAACTAATTATATATGCCTACTTGCTTGAGGTAATGTTTCTTGGAATTAATTGGATCTGTTATGTGGAAGATATGTTTATTGTATACTAGAGAAGAGTGAATGTGTTGAGTGGTTATTGGGAATAGTAAATCCTCTCAAAAGAAATTCACACATGAGTTGGAAAAAATTGGTGAATATCCCTATTGCTCTTACTTGAAATTTTGGTGTAAAGAATAAATTTTTATATTTTGATTTCTTTAAAAAAGTTTTTCCTTTTTGATTTTTTTTTATTCTATAGTCCTAGACCAGTATGTGTACAATTGTTGCATAAGTAATGCCCTCATTGGTTGTATGTGCCCTTGTTTAAATGCTACGTCACTATTATTTAAAAATTTGGAATATATAGTGTGATGTCATAATAAACAAACACAAAAAAAAGATATTTGACATATATAATATATATATATATATATATACTATATTATATATATATAGTACTAATATATTAATATATATATATATATATACATATATATATATATAATCCAGTTGGCATTTAAAAAACATACCCAAAAAGCCCACCTAATAAAACCAAAAAAGCCCAAAAATACAAAGTGTTTTTTTTTTGGGGGGGTTTAAATTTTTAAGCTATTATTTTCCAACAATTTGTAGATTATTATTTTTTAAAAATTACTAATATGCAATAAATAACAACAACTATATTATGTTTCATATTAGTGAGCCTTGTTGCATTTTTAAAATTTTTCACTGATATACCTTTTAAGTTATTGGAAATAAATGGGATTGCAACAAATTATGGTAAAGTTTAATCCAAAAGTTCAGATGGAAATAAATCTTTAGAACATTAGAAATAAAAAGACAGTAAGAAGCCACATGGGCCTCATCGAAACTGTCCTAGCCAAGCCAATAGAATCAATCACTAAACAACATCTTCATCAAATCCACAAAGCACCTTAGGGCTTGTCAACAACTTAAATAGTATACACAAAGTCGTAAAAAAACAGTACTCATGCAACATCCACATGACCACCTAGGGCTTGTTCAATAACGTTACATAGTTACATACTTACATAAAAAATAAAAATTCATTTTGCCCCTAGAATATCTATTTATGTTATCATAAGGTCTGCCTGTGAAAAAAAAAAAAAAAATTTTTTTTGATCCCGATGTCCTGTTTTGGGGTACCAGTTGCAACCATTGCTTTTAAGTAGATGTCTGAAATATTGTCAGGGATAGTTGCTTGGAGTTTTTGAGAGTTTAGGTGGCATTTAGGGTCTGTTTATATATATATATAATATATATATATATATATATATATATATATATATATATATATATATATATATATATATAATAATATATATATATATATATAATATATATACTATATATATATAATATATATATATATATATATCATCCACCTTCTTTCCCAAGATGGTGTAAGTAATGTGACATGACTGAAACACAAAGTAGAGAGAATATGACACAAGTCCAAAAGAAAGCCCAGCCTTAGAACCAGTTCATACTATTCATGAGAAAACTCGTTGCAGTCAGAAAATTCACCCTTGAGCTTGGGACCGTGATGGAACCTCGCTATGGCATCTTGTCAATGTTGAGTTCATCCCTTTGGCCCCAGGTAGACAAAACAACCATACCCCTCGCAAAACCTGCCATTCATTCCTATTATGCACCTTTTTCTCGTCTGCCAAAACTCACATTTCTGTCTCCTCCAGGGCAAATTCCTTATGCTGACTCAATGCACATTTTTCTTCGGTCTCCTAGCCGGTCAATTCCCAACACACTCACCAACCAACTATCCTTGCATCCTTTCCACATGACCAACCGATCTCAAAAACGTACTTTCATTGTTCTCTCATTTCTCCGCTTTTTTAACACCACACAAACTCACTAAATATTGTCATTCCTCATTTTATCATTTCTTCTCACACCTAACACGAACCTAAAATTGTCTATCTGAACACATTGTACTTTAGATCTTATACCTCTTATTTCAGGACCATAGTCTCACTACTATCACATAAACACAGGGGTACAAACATAGCCCTCATGTAAGGACCCGTAGTCACTCAGACTTAGTCCTTTACATCCACCCAACGATTTACTTGCACCAGACCACTTCCTGCCATCACAACTTTTCTACACTCTGCATCATCCCTTCCTTTTTCATCCAACATATACCTAAATATTTAAACTCAGACCATTGTTCCCAGCTGCTCACCATCTAAAAACTTCACACTGAGTTTGTCTTCGACTCACAACGTAACCTTACTCTTATCTCGATTACATTCAAAACCCTCCTTTTACACCCACCCTGCAAATCTTCTCGACCACATCCTCCTTCAAACTCTCTTCAGATGCGCCACACCAAAAAACCAATCATCCTACAGATATAGGTTAGGGCCAGCTCTCCAGCTTCATCTCCATTCTCCCTCATTCTAACACGATGCCACCCCCAACTCAAATTCTTTCATACCCCATCCATATACAAAGTTGAATAACCAAGGAGACGTAACACAACCCTGCCTCACTCCGTTTAAGATTAAACCAATCACTTTTGACCACCATTCAATTCTTAGCACATGCCTCATTAGCGTCAACATACTTTTACATCCATTAGAAGACTTACCACAAAACCGCTCCATATATTCACTAAACACCTGCCATAGAGCCTTTCCCTATTAACCCTATCATACGCGCTATTGCAAATCCCATAAAACCCCAAATATAAATTTATTCATCGTTCTCCCTTATTTCTTCAATCATTTGTTTCAATGTAAAGATTGATCCACACATCCCTCATACCACTTCCTAAACATTACTTTTTTCTTCAACCAATCAGTCTCAGTCACCTGACGAAACTCTTTCAACCAAAATTACCACGCATATATCTCACAACACTACTCGAACTAAACTATTCCCCTATAATTCCTGCAATTACCTTTATCCTCCTTACCCTTATATAGGGTTACATAACTGCTTTCTCCAATCCCTCGGAACTATATACCCTCCATAAACCGAGTTGTTACACAACTTCCAAAATCCAATCAATCACCCATCTCGCCTCCATTCATTGATCATTTCACCGAAGTATTTCATCCGATACATGCAGACTTTTTACCATTCTTCAACTTTCTTCACTCTACCCATTACCTCTTTACTAATGACCTCATCCCAAAATACCTACTTTCCTTTTTTGGACCATCAAACCCCACACACATTTACTAATACCTCTTCATTACAGCGAGTGTTATGCAGATTTTTCAAAGTGCGTCCCACACTTCCCTCAAGTCCATTCATCATGTTATGAAAGACATCATCCCCTATTCATTTTCTAAGAAAGATTCCCCTTACTTCCCATTCTTTAAACCTTTCGCCGCGAGCTTTCCTTCCCTTGTAAGTCCCCATTCATCCTCTCTCCAAACTATTCATTTACCTCTTTTTTCTTTCTATGTATGCACCCTTTAGATTTCTTTTTTCCTCTTATATAATTCCAAAACATCTTTCTTTCGAAACTTCATCATTGGCCTTTTTTAGTACATTCAACCATGTTTTCTATTTTACTTTTAACCGCTTGATCACTCTTCATTCCACCACTCACTGATAATCATTTCTTACTTCCTACTTTAACAACATCCACATACTTCCTTTTGCACTGCTAACAACTGCTTCCTTCATTTGCTTTCAGATTTGTGTTCAGCTTCAATTTGTTCACATTCAACTGATTTACTTGGCGAGCTCTTAAATACTTATCCTTATTTACCTTCTGTTCACTTAACTTCTCACTCTTAACTCTACCCGTTCCTTCCTTATCACTTTCCTTTCCATCAAGCCCCCACTAACTTAATTTACATAAAAACATAATGATCCGATATTCCCATTTCCTTACCCCCTCACTGATTTAACATCCAAACACATAACTTCAACATCTCTTTCACCAACACAAAAAATTCAATCATACTTTTCACTTTGATTCCATCTCTACCTACACCAATTCTAGTATACTTTTGAATACTCTTGTGTTTAAAGAAAGTACATTACTTAACACCAT
>JABUQX010006728.1:12500-55611 GCA_015478945.1 Trachelipus rathkii
TTATAAAATTTAATATTTAGGATAACATGCCTTGAATTTTAACATTTCAAGTTGTTTTGTAGTGTGTACAGGAGTCATTGACTGATTGAAAGTGAATTCAAATTTAAAAAGCTTCCAGAACATTTACTGATTAATTCTCTAATTTTCAGACCAAATTTTTGCTATCGATCGGTGGAAAAGATGCAAGAACGTTGATAACAAATAGGCTTCGTCGACTTTTATTGGATAAAGTTGCAGAACTGTATTCATTAACCTGGAAGTCATTCAAAAATTCCCTTAAAAAACCATTCATCTCCACAGAAGTTTGTAAAATAATTTTCAGTAAGTAATATTTTGTATATTTATAAGGATATTTATGTGAATAGCAAATTAAAAATCATTTGTTGATTAATTTTGCAGTGCTTATAAAAGCTTTCTAAAATTATAGAGATTTTAATTAAATTCAAAAGATAAATTTTAATAACTTATCTTAATTTTATTTAATCTGATTTAATTTTTCCCTTAACCTCATTTTTCATAAGTGAACTATGATATAATAATACGGTATATTTTATTCAACACAGACAATTTTTTTGTTAAATAAAAAAATAGTGTAATATTAAACTTTTATAAACCAAGAATAATTTTAACTTTCTGATCATAAACATTTATGTATATACTGTTTTTTTCCAGTTGCTTCACGAATTTTTTTTCCAGAAACAACTGAGGAAATGGTGAGGCATTTTTTAAAAGAATGGCTAAATCAAGCAAAAGTTAGGAAATGTAGAAGGTAAATATATCCTGATATTATATTACAAATTATTTAAATTTTCTTCAACCACTAGTTATGGGACTGATACAGGCCCACAGTGAATGAAGATATATATGACTGGTCTGTAGGTCCACTTCCTTGATCTGCTTTAACAAATTTGCAGCCAAACATTAATTTAATTGTTAAAAGCAGGGCTGCGGAGTCGGAGTCGGAGTCGTGGAGTCGTGCAATTTTCCAGGAGTCGGAGTCGGAGTCGAAAATTCTGTTCAAGTGGAGTCGGAGTCGGAGTCGAAAATTCCTGTGTAAGTGGAGTCGGAGTCGGAGTCGAAAATTTATAGAATTATTATTATTATTATTATTATTATTATTATTATTATTATTATTATTATTATTATTATTATTATTATTATTATTATTATTATTATTATTATTATTATTATATGCGGATGATTTGGCTTTGTGTGAAGAATCTGAAGAGAGTTTGAGAGGATTGGTAGAGAGATTTGGCAGTGTGTGTAAAAGGAGGGGTTTGAAAGTAAACGTAGATAAGAGGTTAATGTTAATGGTTGGACATAGATTGAGGACAGTCCTCGGAAGTGAAGTTATGTTAGATGGTGAGCAGCTGGAACAAGTGTCTGAGTTTAAATATTTAGGATATATGTTGGATGAAAAGGGAACGGATGATGCAGAGTGTAGTAGGAAAGTCAGGGTTGTGAATGACAGAAAGGTTGGCTGGGCAATGTTAAATCGTTGTAGATGTAAGGGGACTAATCCTTGAGGTGCGCTAGGGTCTTACATGAGGGTATGTTGTTACCTGTGTTATTGTATAGTAGTGAGACTTTGGTCTGGAATAAGAAGTATAGATTTAAAGTTCAATGTGTTCAGATGGACAATCTTAGGGGCGTGCAGTGTGAGAAGAATTGGAAAATGAGAATTAGAGCGTATATAGAGAGTTGTGTTGGTTGTGAAGAAAGGGGTAAATGAGAGAATAAATGAAAGTATGTTGAGATGGTTTGGTCATGTGGAAAGGATGAATGATAGTCGGTTGGTTAAGCGGATGTATAGTGGTGAGTGTGTTGGGAATCGACCAGCTAGGAGACCGAAGAAATTGTGGATTGAGTCAATCAAGGAATGTCTGGAGGAGAGAAATGTGAGTTTGACAGATGCGAGAAGATAGGTGTATAATATGAGTGAATGGCGGGGTTTTGTGAGGGGGTATGGTTGTGGCCCACCTGGGTCAAAGGATGAACCGACTACACTGACGATATTTTGCCATAGTGAGGGTCCGTGGCAGTTCCGTGAAACTCTAGGGTGGATTTTGCTGATTGCGACGAGTTCTCACTAACAGGTATAGAGGGGCGGTAAGGCTGGGCTTTCTTTTCGACTTGTGTCATATTCTTCTACTGCTTTTCTTTTCCGATGCATGTTGCGCACCTAACCCCCAGTCTTGGGGAAAAAAAGGAAGATGAAGAAAGAAAGAAAGAAATATTATTATTATTATTATTATTATTATTATTATTATTATTATTATTATTATTGAAACTGAAAGTATTAAAATGTTAATTTTATAATAAAAATAAAAATAATTTGCCTTATAATTACGTTATACATTTGTTTCCGAAACTGAAATATATTTGTTTGTCATGTGTTGCGCATGCATCTTTATGTCTTTGCGGTACTTTACCGTATAGCATTTGGAGATTAGATTCATTGCAAAAGTGGTATATTTTTTTATTCTTAAAAGCAAGCGAAAAAAAAATAGTTGAAACAAATTTTTTTTACTGTAACTCTGTAAGCACTAAGCTGAGTCAGAGTTTGAAATTTTGAATTTGACTGCTGGAGTCGGAGTCGGAGTCGAATTTTTTTTTTTAAGTGGAGTCGGAGTCGGAGTCGTAATTTTTTGTTTAAGTGGAGTCGGAGTCTGTAGGTCCACCTCCTTGCTCTGCTTTAACAAATTTGCAGCCAAACATTAATTTAGATGTGAAGAGGGAGTAAGAACTTAATATATTTATCTATTCATCATTATTTACAGTGTATGACATAATAAATGTTTTATTTCCAAATAAATGTTGATATATGTTCTTGAAATATATTTTCTTGTACGTTTTGTTTTGCCAGATCATAAAAAATTACCTGATATTTAACTAGTCTGTGATAGTCAAAATGATGAAGAACTGTTTTAATTAATGTGTCCTATATATAACATTTTAAATGATCTTCTAAGCTTCTCTTTCCTTTTATATTTTCAGAGAAGAAAAACACCAACAAAAGATGAGCACCCAAGATAAATAAATCGATATATTTTTTTTTTCACTCCACCAAAGTAATCACCAAAATAATTTACGAAATGCTCTAAATAATAAATTTTTTTACTTTATACTTGACATGTTTCTGTTTTATTTTATACATGGTGGATTAACGAATATTTAAGGACAAAAAACGTTTATGTATGTTTTGAAAGGTAAAGTTTATTCCTTTTTTTAAATATTTATTTCGTGGAAATATTTTATAGCTATTAATGAAATTATGAAACCTTCTTGAATTCTGATCATAGTCATGTACCAGATTGTTTTGTTTCCGGTGCTCTTTGCGCACCTCACTCACAGTTCTGGAGAATCAAGAGGCTTTTGATGATGATAATGATTAATGAAAGCTTGTGTGATTCTGATTCTCTCTCCAACTGATGCTGCTTACCTAAACTACATTCATTTTGCATTAAAATTATTGATAATTTTCTAAAATAAAATATTAAATTAATTACAATTTCACTTGTACTTGAATAAGCACAATTTTTAAACATTATTATTATTATTATTATTATTTTCAAACAATTATTTGTATTTTCTATTGTCTAAGATGTTAGGAATGAGCATGAAGTTAATCGTATAATTTTTAAAATGACTATAAACCTAAAAATAATTTCGCTATTACACTATTATAAGTTTTTATTTTATATATAATATATATATAGTATATATATATATAGATATATATATATAATTATATATATATATATATATATATATATATAAATATAATATATAGTATATATATATATACTATTATATATTATATATATATATATTAATATTATATATATATATATATATATAATATATATATATATATATATATATATATATATATATATATATATATATATATATATAATATATATTGCTGCCAAGGAGGGTTAGTACCATGAGCCTGTGAGTGATCAGTGGAGAAAGAATCATTTTCCACGTTTCCTTGTCCTGAAAATCACTCTCAATCATTTATTTCTTCATTTAGAGATCTGATATCTTCTCAGTGAATTCTCTATAGAATCTGTCCATCTATGTTAAGGTCTTTTTCCTCAATTTTGGTTTTCCTATCCTCCACTTTTTCATTTTCCTGCATCCTCTCCAAGGGCCCTCATCATAGCAACCTAGTAAAATCTATCTTGTTAATAAAATTATAATAGGGTTCACTCTTATTTATATATTCTGAATCTTTTATTTCTCAACCTATTTCATCCTTGTTTTTCAGCTATAACCCTCAGAAATTTTATCTCTGCCCTTTGGATTCTACTCAATCTTCTTTTTAGTTGTAATTATCCATATCTGTCAAATATATCTGTAGGGGTGTTAGTGTCTCTTCAAATATTACCCTGTTTTCCACAAAATTTTATCTATTTTGTTTCACTCACTTCTTTAATCATTTTCCAAACCATTTTTCGGTACCTATGCTGATTTTTTCAAATATTCTTGCTTCTGGCTATGATTTAATAGCATTTCTACCTTAATCACACTAAATATTCTATATTTGCAGCCTCTCGGCCCCCATTTTTCGTATATGGAACCATCAATTTTTTATCCGAATCAAGGGTATGTTATTTTACCCTCATATTCTGGATCACTTTTCGTTCCAGTGAACTTGCATAATCTAAAATAAATTTTTGGTCCCAAGTTACCTGTATTTCTCTTTTATCTTTTTTGTGTGAATTTGCCTTTCTTTGTTGATTGAAACTTTTTATGATTTTCATGTATTTTCTCATACAGAAATTTATCATTAACTCTACCTTTAGATTTCTGACCTTTCCTCTATATGATCCCAAAAATCCTTTTCATTTAATCTCTTCCCCTTTCCCCAGCTATTGCATTAAAGTCTCACATCAATAATGAAAATTCATCCTCTCTTCCCACCTTAATCCTTTATTCCAATATATCCATACACCATCTCTTTCCACCTCAGGCTCAGGATACCTGTTTTGATTTGCGAACGCCGAAAATTTTTAGTATTTTTCCTTTTCTTTTTGAGTGTATATGTAATAAATCTTGTTTATATTTTCTTCATTCTACTTGAATGGTCATAAATTCGGTCTCAGAAGTAGCCTGTGCTACTCGTTGCTTGTACAAAAATGCCAAAATTGAATAAATATATTAACTTGAATTTCTCTACTTTTCGAGAGGGTTCATTCCTTACCTTGATTCTGATTCCTATCCCAAAATATTTTCATACCTGATTTAGATTGATTCGAAGAGATTTTCAGACCCAACTATGATTTCGAACCACGAAAATTTGCAAATTGAAAATTTGCCAATTTCATTGTTCCTATTCGAACTCCACTGCTCTAATTTAAATAATATTTGTTAAAAATAAGATGATTTTTGCTCCCTGAATTCGCATCTAGTCAATAAAAATACTGTGGTAGGAGTCGACTTAGCAGGCAAAAAAAAAAGAAAGAAGGAATTTAGCAGATATGTTCTTATTTAAATCTAGCTATAAAATAGTCCATGAAAGATATTTAATAAAAGAGTTCAAATAATAACAAGAAACTTTACCTTTTACAATCATCCTTACACGTCTTTTACATCCTTCAGTCTTCTTTGATTAACCTTGTATATTTATTTCCTTATACCATAGTTAATTGCTGCAATTTTGTCGTTATATATATAATTGCTGAAAGTTAATATCAACTTTGTTTGTGAAAGTTTGGGTGGTGTCATAACCTCAGTCTTGCTAGTGCTGTTTATTTTATCGAGAGGGCAGTTTTGTGCTAGTTTGATACGTCAAAAAGGTGTGCGTTGATGAGGTAGTTGGACGGTATAGGCTGTTTTAGTATTTTTATTTAATGATTGTGTTTTTTTTTATTGAATTAAGGCAATGTAGTTTCAAAAATGTGATATTTGAATGTAACTTAAAGCTAGGTGTAGATGGGAGCATGGTTCTACAGATGATGATGTAATGTAAAGGTGGCTATTTTAGTCTCTCTTGTTGGTTGTTCTGTGACTGATGAGTTGGATTTAGAGTACTGGAACGAGTAAAATTGCATTGCTAGCAAATCAAGATGATCATGAATGAGGTATGACTTTTGTTTCGATGTGTAGGAGTTTGATTATTTTTGCTTGTGTGCATTTGTTTTAAAATTTTGTAATTTTTCTATGTTGGAGAGTGGTTGATTTTTTTATATATATTTTTTATATAGTGGTTAATTATATATATATATATATATATATATATATATATATATATATATATATATATATATATATATATATATATATATATATATTATTATGTATTAAACAGATATTATATATATAATATATATATAATATATATATATATATACTATATATAATAATATATTATACCTGTCCAAACTTGTTTACAAGCTTGATCAAAGTTTGTGCAAGCTTTAACATATTTGTTTCAAACTTGTATCAAACCTCTGGGATTTTAAGCAAGCTTGTATCAACCTTTCTAGCTGTGACCGTCTCTTGCTGCAAGTTTGTGCAAGCTTACGCACACTTGTTGTAAGTTTGCAAAAAAAACTTGCTGCAAGTGTGATAGGTGTAAACTAGCAGGTGTGATACATAATATAAATCACACTTGCGGAAATCCTTGGCAAGCTTATAGCAAGCTTGCAAGTTTGACGTTGCAAACTTGTTTCATATTTGAAACAAATGAAAAATGCTGTATATATATATATAGTATATAAGATATATATATATATATAAATAGAATATATAAATTATATATAATAAAATTATCTATATATATATATATATATATATAGGTCTATTTAGGATTTTAGAAACCCTGCCACCAGCACCCCTCCGCTTATCACGGCTGATTAAAATTGATATTTTAAGTGGGGGGGGGGGGGGAAACGCTTGATGTTCTTCAGAATTTTTCTTCCACATATTCCCTAATAATTTGAAAATGACAAAAAAGTTGTACTTTGCTTATGACATGAAATGTACCAGAGACATATATTTAAGAGAATTAGGGAAAATGATGGAAATTTTAGCATTGCTAAAAATGTAAAATTATAAAATTTTAAAATATTTTAAAATTATACATCACAAATCCATCTGACTTGTATTATTTAGAATATGTTTTCTCCTTGCTTTATGACTTCATAATCTAGTTTTGCGTAGGTATCAGTGTCAATTGCAGGAACATCTGTTAACCAAGACGATCTTCAGTTGCTTATTCTTTTTAGAACCGAGAATGATCTTTCCGCAGAAATATTAGAGGCTACGTTAGACAAAATATTAAAGCAATTTACACATATATTAGTGAACAACCATACATGCTCACAATATAGGATTTTATCAATCTGGAAACCTGTGGATGAAATTATGAATCTATATCTTCCTGCCTGACCTCCCCCCCCAAAAAAAAAAAAAAAAAAAAAAAAAAGAAAAATAAAATAAATAAATAAATAAATAAATAAATAAAAATAAAATATTCACCTTCTGTAGTACAAGAGAGATTTCTTCAATATCCGAATTTTAAATGGTACTTGCAGAAGTTATAATGATTCTTAAATTTCATTAAGGCTGAGATTTGCAAGTTTTGAGAGAAATTCAAATGTCTCAAAGAATTTTTTGTAAATAATTCTCCTTTACAGTTACAGAACTAGCTCGTCTATAGTTGTATTGTAAGAGATTTTAAGAGTATCGTTTTTAGATATACTTTCCTTAATCTCTGAATCTAATTTCGCATCAAAGAAACTGTTCCGTTTTCTGAGGCGGTTCTATTGCGTTCCACTTTATTCTCTACTAACTTTATCTAGGTCTAAGAGGTTACGAAAGAATCCTTTTTTTACCCATAGCCCAATACATTTCATAAACTTTCTTCATCTCATCATGAAACCTAAGTACTGGTGTGTACAAAGTTAGCGGCAGCAGACGCATGCATTTCTTCCCATTGCCATTGCTTGTAAACATATTTAAATCTCTCAAGAATGAAGCCCTACACAGGAGACATTAAGGAAGTTTCAAGGCAACAACCCTTCGTAATCATTCCTTTAGCTCACAGCTAATAATAGCTTTCTCGCTTTCATTTTATTTTCAATGGATAATAATGTATATATGATCTCTCAACAGTCTCTATTTAAGCTTCCACATGCTTCATCAAAAAGAGTGCCCAATTGATCCAGAAAAAAAACTACGTACAACTTGAAGAAGGTTAGAATAAAGAAAGAAGTGCAAGAAGCAGTTTCAGTTCAAAAATATGGTGCACTTAAGTCGATTAAATTGAGAGCGAGAGCAGAGCAGGGAATAAAGTAGTCTAAAAAATTTTTCAAAAAAAAATCTATGAACCCCTCTTCAGACAAACCCACTTCACTAACATAACTGAGAACAGGACTTAAATTATAATAGCTGAATACTATTTAGATACGACAACTTTGATAATTTCGTCAAAAACTTTGTTGATTTTTAGCAAGTTCCGAAGGAAAGTATGAGGCTTTTCCCCTTTTCTATACGGTGCAGTATGGCTTGAAAGATATGGATCCACTGCTGTAGTTAATTCTAAGCATATTAAAAAGATACAATTTCCTACAGAACCAAAACCTTCACCATCGCTTCACCATCACCAAGGGACGACAATCTTTGAGATGAATTTTTTTTACAACTACAACAATTCTTTGTCATACATTACGCCAATAGTTCACTTTTGTATCCATCACTGCAACTAATTTCCTGTTATTTCCATAAAGTATCGATACTATTTTTCAACATTATACACAATCCACTTATGTGTCCAGAAAAACTTTTTTCATGTATGACAATTAGCTCAGTGTTCATTTATTTATATTTTCACAATACGCTGTATTTCTTTGATACCTCATTATAAATTTTAGTCTTTGAATTGTATATATAAATAATAAATATATATATTAATATATATTATATAGTATATATATAATAATATATTTACATTATACACAATCTATTTATGTGTCTAGTAAATTTTTCTTGTATATTTGTACCTATATGTAACTTTCAAAAGATATATGCCAAATTATAGTTTGTAAACAAACAAAGAACATATAATGGAAAGGTAAAGAAATACTGCTTTCTGGATGAACCACCGATTTGCAATGAAAACGATATACTAAGATAAAACGAATCAGCACAACCATTATATGTTCTTTGCTTTTTTTCTCACTCTTTTTTCATATGCAATAGCATTCTAAATAGCACAAAGAGTAGTTAATAGTCTAGCTCTGGAGACTGGTATGTGCTGACGGGAGCTCGGTTTGCTTAAAAACTGTTCTTGAAATAACTTTTTGGTTGTAGATGCTAAGGGTAAAAGACAATCGATAGTATATTCTCATTTGAACACGATGGTTCGATCCAGAGAAGGAGTATTTCTTATATCCCATTTCTGTTCTTTGTTTAATATTATAAAATATTTCAGTACCGTTTTTATATAATAAGCATTTCGATCTGATTGAAGGAATTGCTAAAAACATTTTGTCTAAATTTAAATAAAATAGAAAGAATGATATCAAACGGAAAGGAACCACATGTATTAATTAATTATCGCTCACTACGTTTTATGCTAACCATACTTACAAACTCACATAAAGCTTAACTTCAAAGCGGCTACACCACATATATAGGTCAGTATACACCTACATTTACCTCGTGTAATGTTCTAACTACCGTGAAAGTAGTCCGTATATCTATTACGGTGATCGTCCTAGCATTTTATGTTCATTTATAATTAGCAAATGTTTCATTATCTTTTTATATTTTATTAAATAAATCATGATATATAATTTTCATTGCAATATAATGTAATATAATATTTTTTATATTTTTGTCATTTTAATATTTTATTTTTTATTCATTTAATATATAGCAGATTTTAGAGCAAATGACATTACATTTCAATTTGTTGACTGTTCGGGATTTCTTCAGTGGGCAATTCGCAATCGTTGTGAATTCAACCTCTTTGAAAAACTCACTTCTTTCATATTCCTCCTCTAAAACACCTCCCAAATATTCCTATCCCTTTTGACTGCTCTAGTTGTCTTACCTTTAAAACAACATAAAATCGATAAACATAAATAGTAACTTGTTTTTGGAACGCTCATATCACATTCGTTGTAAAATATCCCAAAGAAGCTGGAATCTGTTCTAGATTGCGTAATTTTTTCTTCTGCCAATAACTATAGTATATAGGGTTATTCGCCCTTATGGATACTGTTCCCACTTTGGTGGTCCGGTTCACCCTCATTTGATAGAGTTAATCATAGCTAAAGGCTTAATAATGCCCCATACTTCTAACTTCCCTTGACCTCTCTTTCCTCTGCGTACTGTGACGTTGGTGCCTCTATTCTTTTTCTATTATTACAACGGTAGGTTGTGAGAGAATTGACCACTCGCATCTCCACCACTGAGTCGCCCTCGAATAAGAGTCTTGTTCTCAAATACACTAAAATTGTGTGAATAATGGAGACTCAAATCACTCGGGGACCTCTTCTTTCCAGCCATAATCTTTTTTGTGAATTCCATTTTCCTCTTTATTTTCCCGCAATATTCAATTTCCTTTTTTATGGTCCCGCGTCTGCGCTACTGAGGAATTGCGTAGTCAATGGACAGCGTTACTTTCCTTGTTGTTAATTTTTTGTTTTATTTTTATCTTTTTGCCCTCAATTAAAATTCCTCCATGATGTGGTATCAATTAAAAAAAGAAAAAAAATAAAATAATAAAACTAAAACTTAACCTATCAAAACTTTATATATATTAATAATATATATTATATATATATATTATATTATATAATATACTATATATATATATATATTATATATATATAATATATATAGCTAATATATATAGTATATATACTAATATATATATATTAAATTATATTATATCATATATATTATATATATATATATATATAATATAAATATATAATATTGATCAAAAAATAAATGAACTAATCTTTCTTTAAAAATAAATAAAAAAATTGAATTACAGTGCAACCTTGTAATTTGCAATATTTCCATACTATAATAATTTGCTAAATTCTTTATTATTTAGTAATTTTTATATTCATTTTAATTTGTTAATTAAATCTTCATGATAATAATTTTCAAATTTGTATTTCTTGTAATATATTTGTTTTTTTATATATATTATTTTCATATTAATAATATCATCGTTTTATTCTAAAATACATAACAGATTGTTTTCCCATCCAGAAATAACTTATTTTGTTTCGTGATTTTCTCATATGACATGAATCTGCAACTTAAGTTTTTTAATTTATACAAATTATTAAAGATAAAAAAATTTCTTTCAATTAATTCCTTAAAATTTATATATATTTGATATGAAATTTTTAAAAAGTATTCTTCTAAAATCTGAGTTAATGTTTATTTAAATTTCTTTTTTTTTGTAATATCCTTCGTAAAACTCGAATACGCAAACATAGCTTTTCAAAGAGGTGAACAGACGACTTCAAGCAAACATAGCTTATAGCTGTATCCTTAGTCTTTCACGTAAACGAAGCTCATTACAATAGTAACAAGAAATCCTCAACTACTTTTGAGTTAGAAAAGCAGAATAATGATAAATAAAAAATACAATTCTAACCATTATAATTGTACCATAATAGAAACACCCTCTCTAAACTGCATCAATTCAACGAACAATAAACTCTCCTTAAAAGATGCCTTCCGGAACAATCACATCAACTTTTCATCAGAAACTATATGCAGAAAATCATATAGACTCTACATCAAAACTCACCATAACTTTTGAATACAAAAACTATACCAAAATTAACGAGTCACTAATAGAAAACCTCAAAGCACCATTCAACGGTAAACGAACATCTCACAACAATTAAATACCCAGGCCTAACAATAACTCAGTTACTGATAATTTCCGATCACACTATCCAACTAACTGCTCTTACGAAGTGACTCGATTTCACATCTTATTGATTTCGAACTTGGTTCTTAACTCTCGTTGGTTGGAATCGAATAACATTTCATCATTATGTATTGTTAAATTAATTGAACCGCTAACAGCTACTATATGGACTGGGTAATACCCTTAAGAATACGAATCATCATTGTAATAATGCTATCATTTGAAATAACAATTGAACACATACACTGCTATATATATTATAATATATTATATTATATTTATAATATATATATTATATATTATATATATTATCATAATATATTATATAATAATATTATATATATAAACAGTATATATATATATAATATATATATATATATATATATATATATATTTATATATATATATATATATATATATATTAATATATATTATATATATATAACATATATATATATATATATTATATATATATATTATATAAATATATATATATTATGTATATTATATATATATATATTATAGTATATATATATATTACATATATATATATAATAATATTATATAATTATATATAATATATATATATATATATAATATTAATATATTTATTATTATATATATATATATAGTAAAGAAATAGATGTTCCAAGAAAATGAGAATATTTCAAAATGTCCTGTTTTGCAAATAGGGCATAACTTTCATACACTATAATATATATATTATATATATATATATATATATATATAATATTATATATAATAATATAATATATATATTATATAATAATATATATATATATATATATATATATAATACTATATATATATTATATATATATATATAAGTATATATAATATATATTATATATTATATATATATATTATATTATTTTTTTTTAGTTCTTTTGTTTCATTTATACTATATATATATTATATATATATATATTAATATATATATTATTATATATATATATATATATATATATATATATTATATTATATATGATATATATAAATATATTATACTATATATGTTCAATCAATCTGCATTTTCTTTGGGATGCTTTATTTCGCCAATATCGCACAGATAAATCAACATCCATCTTCATATATTCTCTACTCGACTCTTTCATTTAGTTTTAATTCGCTTCACAAAGACTTCATCTATTACAGCAATACTTTATGTTTATAATACTCCACTTTTAGGCGCGGAAACTGTATTTCTAATGACAATATACAATTATATATACTAGTGTGTTTTCTTTTAAAAAGAAATAAAGGAAAATTGAATTAAGTTGTAACTTTTTACTTTTAATATCATTTCTATTGTTTATAATCTTTTATATGTATATTTTGAATATTCTATTTTTGTTATGTTTAATACTTATTATATAAATTTATTTATAACATATTGTTAGATAAGTTTTTTATAATAATATTTGTCATAATAATAATATCTCAGTTTTATTCATTTTTAATATATAGCACGATTTTACCCGCTAAAATTGACTTATAATCTTTTCGTTGATTTCCACAGAACTTATTTCAAGCTTATAATATATTTTTATATGGTTATAATTCTTTAACGTTACGATTGCAACCAAAATTATATATATATATATATATATAATATATTATTAATATATATTAGTATAATATATATATATTATATATTATAATATATATAATATATTATAGTGGGCAATTTTCCTCTCTTTAGTCGCTATGTTTCAGCTCTCGGGCGACATACCAAGAATAGGTGCTGACAACCAGGTCGGAGTCTCGAATTACGACTTGCATCGTGCGATAAAAAATAATTTTCCGCTCTTTCTGTTCCGCACACTTTTTTAAAAATAAAATATAGTTTACTTATTAAGAATTCTTATTGGTATAATAAAGAAAATATAATTTTATATTTAAAATGTTTAATAACTAATTATCTTTTAGCTAAGACTTTTGTTTTAAATATTAATACTTTCAAAAATATTCAACCCTTAAATGCCATATATAAATAAATAACATTTAAATTGATTTTATGGACTGAATGGCTACCCTCATCTATAACTTTAATAATTATATTATTACTGAAAATTATTATAAGCAATCAATTCTTGTAGAAAGCCCAAATATGTATATTATTATAATATATATATATATATATATTAATAATATTATAATATAGTATTATATTATATATATATATATTATTATATAATATATCAGTGGCGACTCTAATAACTTTTTACTACTTCTCCTTCTCTCTCTTCTCTCTCTATCTCTCTCTCTCTCTATATATATATATTATATATATATATATATATAATATATCTATATATATATATATATATTTATATAATATATAATAAATTATAATATATAATATATATATTATAGTAAATAATAATATATATATATATAAGTATTGATAATTATATATTTAATTATAATATATATTAATATTCCTTACTAATTAAATATTAGTTATATATTATATTATATATATATTTATATTATATATATAATTATATATTATATATAATATATTATATATATATTATATATCTATTCCTTATATATTATATATTATAATATTATATATATATATAATTTATTGATATATATATATATAATTTTTATGGTAATAAAGAACATATTATTCATACAAATGAATATTGATTTTACATATACAAACAATTTTTATGATAATCATTTTCTTTAAATATAAGTGAAGCTACTTTTATAATAATTTTAATAAATATTTTCCTTTTGTCTAAAGTATTTTATAATATTTTAATATTTATTTGTTTATATTAAATATTTTTTTGTTATAAACATATAAAGAATAAGAATTAAAATGTGATAAAAACAAGTTTTAAAAACAATAATTTGAAATAGTATAAATTACAGATACGAATCGCCAATTCCTTTGGCACGATTATCCTATTTTTAAATGTGTTCAAAAGCATTATTGATAGCGGCTATTCTTTTCTTTTTCGTTTCAGATACATCTTTTATATTTAGATTTATATATAAACAACTTTCCAAAAAAAATATGAAAATATTTATCAGTAAAATTGTGAAATTTGCAAAATTGGATCGTTTCTATAATGTCAACTCGTGTGAGCATGAGTAGAGACGAGGAGTCGCCTTATATATATTTATATATTATTAATTATATAATATATTATAATATATAATATATATATATATATATATATATTATATATATATATTATAATAGATATATGTTAAATATATATATATTTATATGGTTTTACACATCATAATTATATAATCATATATATATAATTATATATAATATATATATATATTATAATATATATATAGTATATGTATAATATATAGTATATATACTATGGGTTACACAAACTGATAACATATAATATATATATATATATATATAATATATATATATATATTATATATATAGATATATAATTAATAATAATATATATATATATATAATATATTACGTGTTGAGAGTTGAGAGAGTAAGGTCTGTTCGAAATCGAGCTCTGTCGAAAGATTGGAATAGCAATTGGACTGCTGATATATAACTCCATAACTCCTCCACCAAGACATTTTCCTTTCACCATAATGGCAGAATTTTGTTGAACTTGTTCATAAAAATATATATAAACACCTCTCCCTAGTTCTGCGCTTAGACGAAATATTAGATTGGTGGGATTTTTATCGCAAAAGAGGTCAGCTTAACTGTTTTTAATTTGAGCACTAATCTTGAAAGTAATATAGATCTCTTGTCCTTTGAAGACTTGAGGAGGAATTGATCTTGAGATTTTGCAAATATTATCTTCAAATTCATTTAATTCATCATAACTTTAAATATAACTATTTAGTATTTTAATATTAAATTTTCGTGAATCGCACATATTACGGAGCGTTCGGACTGTGGCGATTGCGAATAGCGGAGGTTTTGATGGTCTGAATAATGCGGAGATGCCCTAGCGACTAACTGTTCCTCAAGGTCGGGTGCCTACGGACTATCCACAATATGGAGCGGATCCCTCTGATATATCTATATATATATATATATATATATATGAATATATACTATTATATATATTAATATAATATAATATATATATATAATATAATATATATAGTATAATATATTTATATATATATATTTTCCGGTTTTTCGCTTGTGGGGGAATTGGATAAGTAAAAGCTTTGTACTCGAATCAAAATTTTTATATTAATATTCAATTTATATATCCAACACCAAGTGCTGAGGTAATTAAAAGAAATTATTAGTAATTTCCCAAAAAAAATATAAAAAAATAATAGTTTACAAAATTCAGATATTATACAGTATATTTATGAAAATAAATTACCGTTACAATTAAAGGAAAAAAAAAATACATTAACAAATAAAATTACGAATAACACCTATTATATCAAATACTTCTTAAAATTTTCTAATTAAATTAAAATAAAGTATTAAGTCCTTATGAATTATAAATTAATTCATTCCAATATTGAAGATTTAAAATTACATGTTTGTATTTAAAATTAACAAAAAATAATCTGAATTTCCAAAAATATTGTAAAATATATTACAGTTATCAATAAGTGAAACATCAAAGCAAAATTCGCCCATTAAAAACGTTATTTCGTTAATTTGAAACAGCAAGTCATAAAATAAAATTTAGTTGCAAATTCTGTATGATTATTCTATGTCAGCAAAACAATTCTATTCACTTTTGTTACTTATAATTAGTACAATACAAAGTTGCATAAAATAAACTAAATTAACTCAACCGTACCCAAAGAAACTATGGTTAAACGATCTTTTACAACTTAAAAACATATATATATAATTATATAATAAATAATAAAACTGTCTTCTAATAACTATACATTGATGATTTTGGCTAGTGGCTAAAGATGAAACTGAACAGGAATTATAAAAATTAAACAATCATTTAATTAAAACTAACATAGCGTTTGGTTTGAGAAGGCATTTGGGAACATTTTCCAAGCTTTATAAACCTAATAGCCAAAAGAGAGAGAGAGAGATTAGACATATGGAGGTGAGAGTTTAGAGGAGATTGGGCAAGAGGAGATAGGTCGAAAGCAGGTAGAAATGATAGATAAGAGTGCAGAGATAGAACATGAAGTTAAGAGGAAGAAATGAGTAGAAATCGAAAGAGGAAAGTTTAGAAATTAGAATTAAGTCTGTGGTTAGAGAGGGAGAGGATGATGAGTAGGATCGAAATAGGGGAATGATAGCAATGATAGAGAGATGATAAGAAAGAACATATGTATAGAGAGAGAGAATAACAGAGAATCGGAAGAGGAGATGAGAGAGTGCAGGAGATAGAGCATGAGTATGAGAGAGCGGAACTGATGAGGAAGGATCGAAAGAGAGAATTAGAGCAATAGGAGAAGAGGGATGATGAGATGGGATTGATTGAGAAAGATTGGGAAAACACGATTTGAGTAATAAGAGAGAATAGTGAATGAGGAAGTGGAAAGCATAAATGATGGAAAAAAATAAATCCCTAAATCCATTCTGGGCTCAAATTGTAAGTTAATACTAATATACAATAATAGAATTATTTAAGGCAAAATCCCTAAATCCTGATTTTTAGGCTCTAAATGGCTATATTAACCTAATTAATAATAATAATAATGAATATAATTAAAATAATTAATAAAACTAAATAAAATTAATAAATTAATAATATAACAATTATAATTTGCAAATATTTACAATAATATTTGATCTAAAATCTAGGTTAAATTTTTGATTCGTCTAAATGGGCAAATATACTAAATTATTAAAATTTGATTAATTATACAAAAACGATATAGATTCAATATTTAGCCGTTTCTTCTATATATTTTTTCCCAATTTACAGAAATTCTTAAAAGTACGGTACCAAAATAATTATGATAAGGCATAAAATGATAATAACATTTCAAATCATAATATATATTAAAAATAAATTACAAATACTTAAACAGTTAAAATTAAATGCTTGTACATTTTGAATCATATTTATATAAGATGTATTCACAACACACAAATATAAAGATAAGTGTATAATGAAATAAGAGAATAAAAAAAATGAAAACAAATATAATACTCTTTATAATTAAAATCAGTATATTGAAATTTGAGTTATCAGTCTACTCTGCTAGCTTTTTACAATCTATCTTGAAGCTAGAAAAATATTGTATTTTAAATGTTGTAAATAGGGCTTTATAATTCAAAATAAAATAAAATCTCATGAATTAATTATTAACCGATTAATGTATAACACTGTTATCTGTTTATATCGAAATCAAAAATCAAGTAGTCAACGAAATCCTTTTTTCTTTAATGTAGCGGGTGAAAAGTGACTTATAAAGTCACATTAGGTTACCAAAATAAAATTGATATGGTCTAAGCTATTTTCAAAGTAAAACGAGCTAAAGTTTTGTTTAAAATTTTCTTATTTTATAACCAATTTGTATAATATAATAATATAAATATAAAATAATCCTTATTTTACCCAAACTAAATTGAAAAATGTCATTATCAATAAATAATAATTTAAACGTTTTTTTTGGAAATGCTATTAAACATAAAAGTGATCCTTAAGTTTTTTTTATTTTAATTTATAAAATATGAGTATGGTCTGCCAATAATATTTATTTAACAACAAAACATTAAAATCCCTGATTTGATGAATTGGTTAGATAATCTGAAAGTATGATATCCGATTGAATTTAGCAGTATATAGGTATGTTTAGTTTATGCAGCATGGATTCTAAAATAAAGTGCGATTGAGGTTGGGATGAAGAAAACAAAATTTTTAAATGCTCAAACGACAGGAGCGATTTGAGCAAAAGGATTCTCTCATAAGCAGTAAGTTAAAGTTTGAATTAATGGTTATGACGAAAGTCATCTTAAAAAAAATATACTAATAATAAGGAATAAATTAGCGATCAGTGAGTGAATTTCAGTGAAAACCCGATATCAAATTAGGGCTCATCAAGGCCTAGTTCTCTACTCGAATAGGCATTTTCGCGATAAGTGTTTATAATTTTAGATGATATGTAAAAGTTAGGATTCATGCCTACAAACTAAAACTCTTGACTATTTTGTTATCAGAACTATAAAAAGGTAGGCTACGAAAAAAATAAAATCTGAACCCTCAATAGTTGAGGTAGAGCCAAGGTAAAAGTCTCATATGAGTTTTATCATGAGAAAGCCTATTATCTCTACCTTAAAATAAAGATTAGATAAAAAATCAAATCATGATAAAAAAATTATACCAAAGATCTATAATGATGAGATGTCATCCTGTAAACGAGGTAGATTAATACGCCTTTTTAAAGCGACGAAATATTTATAGATTAGGTTGGAAGAGTATCATTTATGATGTTACAACTTTTTAAATAGTAAAAAGATACGAATATGAATATTAAAAATTTAATAATGAGTAATCAAAACATCCGTCTCATTCTTGCAATTATAAAGGAAAACTTTTTTTTGTGGGTTCTAATTATGTGAAAGAATTTAAGTTAACGTAAAAAATAATGTTTGTGGGTTAAATGCCTCCGTTAATTGGTTGTTTTTTTTTTTTTTTTAAATATATAGATTACCTGTGTATACATAACAAAACATATCATATACCTGAACTTTGAGGTCAGTAAACCTTTAACAACTGGCTTAAAACTATATTTTCAATTCGATTACGATGCATTTGTAACTCATTACCAATATATTGGATCGTCGATGCTAGTAATTTTCATATAATAATATGGATTATCTTTGCCATAACAGATTTTTCTTCGTTTTTCGTGTAAGAATTTTACACTAGCAGAAAATATCCCGAGGCGTCGCTGAGTTCCATGCGGCTGCAAGAAGTAAGAATGCTTGTAAATTTCTTCAAGCAGGGATGGCGCAATTATTTGGGGTGGATGTTGTGATTTTTTGATTTCTTTTTATAATATTAAAAATCAATATTGTGGGTTTATTTTTGATTTTTTTTTTTGATATTTTGATTTTTTTTGGATTTCGGGTACGTTCACGCGATAATATAATTTGCAGTTCCAAATTAATTTATAATCGCGTGTAACGTTTATTACGTAATCCATGTCAATTATACTATAAAACAATATCAAAAAATCAAAAAATATCAGTAATTTGATTTTTTTTTATAAAAATCTAAAAATAAATCACTCTAAAAACTTTGCCATCTCCTTTTGGTTCGGTAAAAAGTACGAATATTATTTTAAATTAGTTAGCTGGTTTGTATTTAAAGATTTTTTTGATTCCTGTTTTATTCCGATAGGAATTTTTTATTTGTCTAATGATCATCATAATCATAACAATATATTTCGTAAATATAATAAATAATAAAAAATAATTTAATATTCATTACTGTCTTTCATGAATACTTTATAAAGATCCTCATATTTATATATATCCTTCGTAGTTAATATTATATATTTTTTTATTATATATATTTATTATAATATATATTCTATATATATATCTTATATTATATATTATACTATTATATATTATATTATAATATATTTTCTTAATATTTTATAAATTATATTTCTATTTTTTTTTTCTTATTATACTATATTTTATTATATATATATATTATATTTTAATATATATATTATATTATATTATTATTATATATACATATATATATATTATTTTATATTTGGTTAGTTTATGAGGGATAATTTATAATTCGGGTGGGAGGTGAGGAGGGCAACGGATATGAGGTATCTACTATTCTTCTTATATTTATTTTATCTATATATTATTTATATTTTTTTATATTATTTTACTATTCTACATATATGATTATATATTATATATTATAGTATATATATATATACATTATATTACTTTATATTATATTTTATTATATATTATATTATTTATATTATTATTTGTGTGTTTTTTGGGCTTGTGTTTTTTTTTTTTTTACATTAGTTTATTTTATTCTGTGTTGTTATGTGTCTAGTGAGTCGTATATTATAGGGAAACTGCTTTGCTTGATTTTGAGAGTGAGCGCAGTTATGTTTGAAGAGATAATTAGATATTCTTAGGGGACTAATAGTTTAGATAATTATATGAGTATTATAGTATATAATCTGAAAAAAATTTAAACGTTTCATCCATTATTAATTGTGCCATATTTCCTTTAAGGACCTATTTTATATAGTTATCATTATATATACTTGAGAACTTTATATTTTATTTACCTGCTTGTGGATGAGTGAGTATTTTTTTTATCATACCCGTTTTTTTTATAAAATAGTTATAGTGGAAGAATCAAGGCACCCAAGGTCCAAATTTGTCTCAACCTTCATATAACAATAATGCGAGATGTCAATACCAGTGTATATCAATTTATTGTATAATTTTACTTATAGCTTCCTTTTTCTTATTATTATATATATAATTATATATATTGTATATATTTATATATTTTATATATTTTTTTTTAAATTATATATTTTTCTTTTTATACATTTTATATATATTTTTTCTAGTTATATTTTTAAACATAAATATTTATTCTTGTTTTTGTTTTATATATTTAGAAAAATATAGTTCATTTGGTTTGGGAGTTTAAGAGAATTTTTTTAAGAATGTATGTGATCTATGGTTATCAGAGGGGCTATATGATTGGGTTCTAGTATCTATTTTTCTAACACCCCCTATCCGTTGTTTGCCTTGGTAGTATATTATGATACAAGTCCTAATTATATATTTTATTGTTTGTTTTATAAGGTAGTTTATTGTTTATTAATTTTATTCTTTGTTTGCTTCTTTTTTGCGTTTTCATCTTGTCACTAATCACGCAAGTCCGCGTGTGAGATTATTGGTTGCCTCGGAAAATGTGGTGGATATCTTTGGTAGTGACAGTGGATAAAAAACGGTCGACTTTAACAGCCTCTACAGAATGACAACAAATAAACTTAGAGATGGCTTTCCATTGATATTGAAAGTGGGAAGGTTTGAAACCAAGACTATGTGACATACTCTATCGAAGGCTTACGATTTTATTATTCTTCAGTCGACTAAAATACAAGAAATTAAATTTCCCTCAATTATTGTTCAGAAAGGAACCTATAATCCATAGTAGTGGAAAGAAAAATCTACAAGCTAAGTCTGAGCATTTATCAAATTAGACATTCAAACAACAGATTAAAGTTAATTTCCATTTCATGGGTTTAAGATATATTTGAAACTTAAGATATAAAAGTTTGTATTATAGAAATAAAGTTTTTTGCATAACGAAATAGGATTAGAGATTTAGAAGTTTGGTATGGTTTTTCCTACATTTGCTTCCAGTGTCTGATAATATATATATATTATAATTTCTTTTATTATTAATTATTATATCTATATATTCATATTTCTATTTATATATATATATATTATATAAGTTATTTAGGCTTTATTTTATATTTTATTTATTTATTATGTTATTATTATGGATAAATATTAATTTATTGGATTATGGTTTATGATCTTGGTGTTGCTTTGGCTATACTATTGTTATCTATATTTTAGTTATTATTTAGGTAGTAATTATTAGGGGTTTAGAATATTTATTTTGATTATTTATATAATTTATATTAGTAGTTATTATTATAGGTTATTATTTGGTGTGGGGCGTTATTTTTCTTTTCCTCATGTGATTTCTCTTTATACTTATAACTTATTGTCATTTGTATTAGTAGATGGGGTTTTATATATATATAATTCGTATTGGTGAATTAATGTTATATATGTACTTATTATTTGTATTTTTTACTATATATTCATCCAGTTTTTATACTAGTCATATATGTTTTGTATTATTTTATTATTTTTTTTTCTTGGAGTATACATTATGAGGTACAATAAGTCTATTGCGCTTGCAATTTGGCTTCTTTGTATATTGGTGGCAGTATACCATTCTATTTTTATTTATTATGTGTTACTATATTAGCTACCTACTACTATGACGTACTATTTATGTCATTTATTATTTTAGTTGTTGCTAATATGTACTATAACCTTGTATATCAGGTTCCTTACTGTATTTTATAATTTAAGTACATTTATAGTGTGTTATCTATATTTATTTTATGTAATGAAATGGGTTTGGGGGCCTTTGGGTGGCATTGTTTGGGGTACTGTATTTCCCTATGACGTAATATACTGTAGACATGAGTGAGTATATTATTTTATATATATAAAAACTTTAATGTATAGTATATATATATAATTATAGGTGTTTTTACCTATGTGATATTATAGTGAGGCTAGTTCAATGCTAATTTTACGTTTTTTAGTTGCTTTTTTAGTTGCCTTTTACGAGTTTTCGTTTTATTATTTTATATAGTTATATTTATGCCTCAATATGATATATATATATATTATTGTTTATCTTTATATGTATTAATGTTTATTGGGTAGTTATGAGTTGAGTGAGTACTATTATATATACTATTTCAACTATTGTTTATATTCTAAATTTGTTTATCTCGTGGTAGGTTTTTGTGAAGTTTTTGAGTGGGCTTAAGATTTGATATTATTTATTATATTATGTAATCTTAGTATTAGGTTCTACATCGTATTCTATGTATTTGCGGTATTCATTATAGAATGAGTAACTTAAGAAATAAATGACACTATGTGTTGAGAAGACACAGAAGACAATAAGTAGAGGTAAGTGATTAATTCTTGTAAGTAAAACGTTGTAAGAGAGTACGGATGTTAGAGGTTATGAGAGATGTGTAAGAATAATATAGTTTTCGATTTAGGATAATTTAATTTCATTAAGGAGGATGGGTATTATTTGTTACGTTGGTTGTCTGAGCAGCGAAGCAATACTAAAACTTCCAGGGGGTGGTTTGGTTGAATTCACTATTTGTGTGTCTTGTGATGTCGATTATTGTGGGATGATTATACGGTGTTTTTTATGGCTTTTTCCTTGTGAATTGTTACATATAAAAGAAATGAGTGAGCTCTTCTAGTCGACTTATTTCTTTGGTGTACGGTTGTTCTGGGGGGTCCGAGGTTTCTAGATCGTTTCATTTCTGTAGACATCAATGGATATGTTTGCTCGTACACGGAATAGTTCTCTGAACGGCTGCTCATATTGATGCAAATAATTTAGGGTTAAATACATTATTATTTGGACGCATCTCAAGTATTATATTAAATTAGTCTGATATTCTATATTTCTAAGGAATGTAATTATATATAGTGACCTTATGTGCATCATTACGTCTTGTGTAGGATTAGATTTGGATATTGTTATTTGGATGTACGGCCTAATTTCCGTATATATCCTCTGTGCTCTATGTGATATGTCTTAACCATTCACCTTAAATAGCTATCTATTATTGGAGGGGTTGTCATAGGACCTTTGCTGAGGATGAGGTATTAAGGAGTGCGGGTGGAGTGATTACGTATTATCTTTGGCAAAGTGGGTTTTTGTTTTTATGGGCCCTTTTTCCCAGAGCCACACATTTTGGCAAGCATTTTTGTTTATAATTCTGTACCAGGGTTATATTTTATTTTCACGTAGGGGGACGTAATTAAGTCGTGTTACTTAATGTTCGGAAATGTAATTACTGTTTTTTTTCAATTTCTAAACAGGAATGCTCGCAGTAGTCTCTGGCGGTCATGAGGTGGATGGGTTTTAATTACTGTTATTTGCTAGCATTCGATCTGACCGCCGGAGCACATGGTCGTTGTTCCATTAGATGTTTGGACATGACGGTTTTCAAGTACAGGTTGTTTTGTAGAGTTCCTATATAGATTTAATATGAGGGTTGTTCGTTGTCCGTACATTCGATTCGTCGACTGACGTTCTGTTTCTATATTGGTCAGCTCATAGATAAAGTCCAAGTTCTTCATTACGCATGTGCTAGTTTTGGTCTTGGAATATCGTATATGAAACCCAATTCCTGATCGTATTTCTGTGTTTGAATTCAACTTATTGTTATCTTATTATCGAGTCTTATACACTTGTTTGCATGGTTCTTTGGCATCGTGGAGACCAAATGGCGGCTGGGATTCCTGCTGTCATTGACTTTTGTCTCTTTCTTTATATGGACTGTTCCGTGGAACTGTATTTGGAAATATGTTGATTGTGACGTCGGTATTACATCTTTCGCTCTTATTCAATAACTGTGATGTAGTGACTAGGTGGAAGCTTTTCTCTAGACTATTTGTGTGTGTTGTATTATTACTTTATATTACCATTATATTTTCCTATTTTCATATGTTACCTGCACTGTTGAGAAGCTACATCTCAGTCTATACGTTTGGTGTGGTATATCCCAATAATAGTATGATTATCGTGGCTTTATGTTATTTCGATGGTGATAATGTTTGCATCAGGGATATTGCGGGTTTACTTGGGTATCGGCGGATTTCTGGCAGACTTTTGTTTCTTGTTGACTTCTTTTGGTTCTGATAGTGATCATTTCTACCTTTTTTATTAGAACCGAACGAAAAATATGTTTACTAAACCATGATTGGGTTGTCCCTAGCACATTATGTATAGTCTACTCTGTGGTAGAGCTACCATGCGGTCAAGCAGTATATTTTCTTCGAGGAGATGGATGGTAAGATCTGTGAATTCCATTTACCATGGTCACTATGCGCATTTTCACTCCGACATTTATACACCTCACTGGACTATCTTTCAGTGGGTATTCTCACAACATTTTTACGGCCGTGTACTCTGGCTTTAATAGACTGCCATAATCCTCGCCCGTTGATCTTTTCGCCGTCAATAACCATTGCCGCATGTAGCGGAATCAACCCAGGCTGGTCACTGTTCATTGACATTGCAATGAAACCTGGCGCAAGAGGGCTTGTTTAGACATGATCAGTATATATTTGACTGTACAACATAAGACAGTCAAATTAAACTTACACTACTATAGCATGTTTTATATTCTTGACAGGAGTTTGACAATTATGACAATATCTACTGAAAATTATTTGGTGTTTTTTTTGGAGAATGTTCGGGTATCGTGGTTGTTTTTAATATGTATGTACATAGTTGAAACGGACCTACTCACGTTTCTATTATTAACTGCTTTTGAGGTGTTTTCTTTGGTTTGCGTTTTCTTTGCAATGCTGGATAAGCAGATTCAACAGGTGTGGTTACATTAATGGATACTATTACGATTACTTACTTTGTGGGTGGTGTAGTTTGTACATTTACACATTTCTGTATTTTTGATGTATTTATGAGGGGCTATTGTCTTGGGAATGTAATACTGCATTTCGTTCCTTCTATTACCATAGCCTTTCACAAGGCTGGTTCAAAAAATGTAATCTTGTGAAGATTCGTTAGAGCCTCGAAGTATGGTTTCTCAATTTTAGCTTTTATTAACTCTAAAACAGCTTTAGAGTCTTCGTCATACTGATAGGATTACTACCATTCTTAGGCACGGGCGGGTGGGTTTTTGCGTTGTGTAAACATCTCGTTATTGTTTGGATATGGTTTCCTTAGTTGTCTTTTCTTTTTTATTTTCTTTTTGAGAGAAACAAATCGTCTCATAGTGTGTAAGAAGAGAGTATTAGGTCTCGTGTGATAGTGGTAAGGGATGTCACATGACTTCTTAATCCTTGGACATCTATTATGGTATTTTCGTCATTAATTTTTCGTTTTTATTCTATGTTCGGTTGTACGTTCCTGTCCCTCTTTTCCTAACTCATTTTTTTATCGTTCCATCTTGCGGCATCTTCTTTCTACATAGATAGTTATCACTCTTCTTCCTAAAAAAATTTATCTATTCCAAAAATTTCTCTCGTTTATTTTCATCTCTCTTTCTCTTTTTCTTGTTCCAATTTTAAATATCAAAAACTTCTCTGTTTACTTACTTTTAATTTCACTCTGGCGTGGCGGGGGGGGGATTTTCTGGATTGCCGTGTTCGTTCTGTACGCACTTTTTCGCCGGAGGGGTTGTTTTGTCGGTTCGTGTTGGCTTTTCTTGTGTATTGCTGATACTTTGCGTGCCGCACAGGGCTACTCACTGTACTGAACTCTGTCAAGCGTCTATTTGTTTTTGCTTATCCTGTTTATATTGGCCTAGGGCTGTCATTTCGCTTAATATATTTTAGCATTTGCGTTCTTGTAGTTGGCTTATTTTAGGGTTGCTCTATTATTCATACATCAATTGTGGTTGCAACAACAGCTTGTGCTCTTATCCCGTCCTTCTATTTTTTATTAGGTTGATTTATTTTAACCGCCTTGTTCTAATTCATAATCTCGTGATGCTACAACCTTATTTGCTGTGTATTTGTTATATTACTTATATTCTTATCATATATTCTTTATTTTTCTATTTTTATATTTATGGTCTATATTCTTTTTTATTCAGTAGTCTTTGTTTTTATTCTTATATTTGTTTTATCTTCTTTTTATTTTATTTTAATGACATATTGTGATTTATAATGACTCTTTTTATTTCTATATATATATATAATATTATATATATACTTTATATATATAATTATATATATTTCTATTTTATCTTATATATATATATTATAGTTATCTTTATTATATTTTATATATTTTTGTGAGGCTATGTTTGTTATCGTATTATAACTTATATTGTAACTTATCTATAGGGTAAGTGATATCAGGGGTTACGAGTGCTATTTTACATATTATATTCTGGTTTTTCACATCTTGTTATGTGGGGTACTAGTATTCTCTTATTTGTTTTTATTACGTTCGGTGATTTTGGCTTTTCGTATATACATTTGTTTATATTATATTTATGGTGCATATTTTTTTAAATTTCTTATTGTTTTTATGTTTATTTGGTGGGTTTTTTGTTTTCGGGGGGTGTTGTTCTCTTCTTATAGATACCCTTGTGTATTTTTGTTTTGTTGTATAGTTACGTTACTAGTTTATTGAGTACTATTTAGTGGTATTGTAGGGTAGTATTATATTTATTATAATTATTATGTCTGTTGTAAACCTCTTGCTATTAGTTTATATGATATTTATGTTATTTAAGTATGGTTTCGTGTCTTTTTTTACTAACTCGTGCTTTCTTGCGTAGTGTCGTTTTTTTACCGGTTATTCCTCTTTTCTGCGCGCTTTTGTTTGGTAAATGTACGGGGTCATGAGGTCAATCGAGGACTCCGATTATGATTTGTGTTTTTTGAAAAATAACGGTGTGCTGTGTCTATATACTGCACAAGCGATTTATATCAACTTATTGATCGTTGTATATGTTAGTTTATTATAATATTGTTTTTGCTGTTTATTATTTATAGTTTGCATCATATACTATATACATTTCTAATTATATAATCATTATTTTATTATTATATATTTATATATTATTATATATATTTTTATTATTTATTTTCGTAGATATTTATAATAGTTAATATAGTTATATGACTGCTTTATTATCTATATTCTTTTTTTCATATATTGAATTGATCTAATTGATATTTTGCAGACTGAAAAGGGTTCATGAGAAACGAATTGGTGCTATTGTCCTGTGGCAGATTGAATTTTTTCATTTTTTCCTTTTTATTACTCTCTAAAGAAATCCTTGGTATTTTATATATTTAATTTTGGGCTACTGTTATAATTCTAGTTACTGCTATGTTCATGCGACTTTAATTAAGTGTTATCGTTGAAGTATACAGTTTTCATGGCTTTGGCAGGCTCTGGATTTAGGGCTGTATTTTCTGGTTGGGTCGGGTGTTTTCTGAGGTCGCGGGCCATAGGGTATTTTCTGCAGGGGATCTAGGCGGTCCTCATCTGGGGGCTTCAATATTATAGTTATCGTTGGTTATTGTATCGTGTTATTTAAATTAGGTTTTAGTTTTGGGCGTGATTTTTGGTTTTATAGTTGTTTTCTATAGATTTTTAACCGCGGTTAGTTTTAGGATGTATATAGGCATTTAGTTTATAGTAGTTATTTTTTGATTGTTACTAGTTCTTAATTTTATTCGGCATATTGAGTATTTACTATAGTTTATTTTGTCATTTGGTAGCTGGTTATGGTTTTAATATCTGAGGTTATGGAGTGTACTGTTATATTTACTAGCTATTTATCTAAGGTTGATTACTATAATTATTTTTTACTATTTCGTATATTGTTTAGTGGTTGGACTTAGATTCCTCTATCTCATTGTTATTTGTTAGTTGTATATATACTATATTTTTCTTTAATTTTGAGTTATTTTAAATTGGCAAATTTCCTTTTATTTATTTATTTTTTTTATTTATTAGTTATTCAGCTGTTTATTTATTTCAAACACATGCAATAATTGATTATTTTTGGTTAGTTTACGATTATTATTTGCTTGAATTTGCTTGAGTTATTTTTAAATATAGTTGTATTACTGAGTGGGTTGTTTTGTGATTACTGTCTTCTTTGTTATTGCCTAGACATAGCGTCGAGAGTGTGTGTTATTCCTATAATTAATAGCCAGGTAATGGGATTTTCTTTTGAGAGATTTTGAACGTGCTGCGTTATGAGTTATCTGTCTTTTTTGGTTAGCTCTGCTTCTACACGCCATATATTAGCCTTTTACGTTGGTGATTCTATCTTATTTCTGCAGTATCATCATTCGCTGCCTTTATAGGTTTGCAGCTTGATCTTGATTAAACTGATTGTATGTTTTTTTTTTGGATAGTTGATTATCACCGTTTGGTTATTATGTTCTTTTTTATTTACCCTATTTTGAAGCGTATTTTGTTTTGTGTAGATTTTCTCCGCAACGGAGGAAGTTAGTCTTCAGGACTCTGTGTTTTAGTTGTCTGGCGCTTTTTGTTTTGTTTATGACTAGGTGTATTATTGTTCTTTTATGGCCTCTGGGCGATTTTAGTCAGTATCATGTTCTAGCTGGCATTATCCAGGAGATAGTCGTACCATATTCTGCCTGCTTTGCATTGATATTGGTTTCTTCCCGGCGGTTCCGGAATTCTCGGATACGTCAAAGGAGGACGGGTGTGGTGGCGCGGGGGATGGTTCATGCTATGGGACGGCTTGTGTTTTGGGTGCTGAGTTTGCATTAATTCTCGCTCTTCTTTTGTTTGATGGGTTTTGGTGGAGTAAGAGTTTGGGAGGTTGTAATACGACCCTGGGGAACTTTACTAGCCCGCCGGTTTCTTGCCAGCTGTTTGCCTTTTGTGTGGCCGGTCTGCCAGACGTCTCAGGCCCGTCCATCGTTTTTTTTAATTTTATTTTTTTTGCCGTTACCCTGTATTTGAGTTTACGCTCTTTTGATGATTTATATTTTGCTGATTTGATTCGCATGTTGCGTGAGTGGTTATTATTGTGTGAATGGCCTGTTTTAGACGTTGTTCTTTAATATGTGAGAATAATGGTGAGACGATTTATTCTAGCAGGGTGAAGGTTTGCTAATAAACTTATGGGGGTCTTGTATGTTTTAGCATGCAGTTTCCTTATGTCTAACAGATCTGTCTTGCAGTGTCCACTATCTTAAAGTAGCTTTTTTATTTTGGCATGCTTGATGAAAAATTCAGTGAATATTTAGTATTACTATTACAATTATTAAGAAAAGAAATTATAATTGCCCTATGTCTTGTCAACTGTAGTGGAGAGTTAATATAGTGCCTTTACTATTACGTAGTGTATCAATTATGCGTAGATTGTCAGACAGTGTAAGTATGATTGCTGTTTAGCGATGCCTGTTTACGGGCTTTACTTGAGGTATCGTGTGTCTTCGGACTTTGAGCGGTTCCACCTAGATTCTTGATTTCTAATGATTTATTTACTGTCGACATTTTGACTCTTCTTCGTCTTCTCAATATTTAGTAGTTTGACCCGTTAGCACCTTTTGTATGACTATTTCGTGTTTCATGCTAGTAGGTTAGGTATTAGCTGTACCTGCCATTTTTTTTTTTTCTTATGGGGCTATTTTGTGACTGCGCCTTATGTTGCTAATTGGCACGGGAGGTGAGGCTGTTACGCGTTCTTACCGTCTGTGACTCTTTGAGTTTTCGTATCGTGTCTACTAGTTCCATACACCTACATTAGTTCGTATATTTAGTAGAACATACGTGATCTTGTAGTATTAGTATTCTGGACTTCCCTGCTGTTATACTGAGCTATAGTTAGAGGGGGTACTGCGTTATTGAGGCTTTTTCTACTAAAGTGTATCGTTATATAGTTAGGGGGGCAGTGTCGTCTTAGAATATATCTTTCCTTTTTTACCTCTTATATTGTCTTATCCGGGATGTAGGCTTCACGTGTTTTTATATTTTTCTATACTTATTAATTATATCTATTATATCTATCTTATATTATTATCTTAAAATATATTTATAATGATTTTTTATAATTATATTATATTTTATTATATTTTTATATATGATTATTCTACTATTATATTTACTATATTCTACTATATTATCCTAGTAGTAGTTACTTGCGCCTTACCTTGGTAGGTGAGTAGGCGGTTTTATTATCTTTTATAACTATCTATGATCTATTCCATATATTCATTTATCTATTAATTCTCTAACTCTTTACTTTTGAATTTATCTTATTTATATTATTTTTCTTATATTTATATTTCTCGTTTCTTTCGTGTCTTGTGTCCACCATATTTATCTACTTCTCTACCTAGTACTTTATCTTTGTTTACCGCTGTTTTCACTTCTTTCTATACCTTACTTATTTACATGCATGTCTAATTGCAGTATCTCTTTTTGGCTTAAACTGCTTTTTTATCCTCAACCCATGGCTCTTAGTTTTCTGTCTAGTTTATTCCCTAGTTTTTATTACTTTCTTCCTCCCTTTCTTGCTTTATATTCTTATTTGTTCTTGTCCTTTACTTCTGCCGTCATCTCTACTCACTATTCCTATCAGCTCCTCATGACTTTGCTCTCAGCATATTTTCTCACGCCTGTGAGTAGCCTTTATGTTATTTCTTAGAGGCTGCTGCAGTAGCAGTTTTACCTGTTCCTATAACTGCTTATTTTCCTGTATTTTCGGTCGCGCCTCGTTCAGTCTTTCTAGTTGTAGCTGCCTTTGACGTTTCGGTTGGGGTCTTTTAATCTTCGCTCGGTTAGTAGCCGCCTTTTCCTGCTTTCCTTTCTTATCGCTTTTACTTGTGGTTGTTTTTTATTATTATTTGTTAGCTTCTTTCTTTTTTTCTTATCTTTCACTCCTATTGTCTCTTTTCCCTTATCTTTCACCATTATTCCTCCCCTGTGAGTTAGCAGTCCCTGGACTCCTATCTATTCTATCGCCTCACTGCTCTCTTCTTATCTATCTCGTACTCTCTTTATTTATCTTCATATATTTCATCTTTTTTACTTATTTACTTTTATATATTTATTATTTAATATTACATTATATATTATTATTATTATCTTATATATCTTTATTATCTTCTTATCTCTTTATGTACTATTATTTTTTTATTTATTTTTTCCAACTACGCTTCTTTCTTCTTTTGTTTCCTAAACTTCTTTATTTTCTCTATCTATCCTATCCACTCTATTAAATATGGATTTATTTACTATATTATCTATTCAATATTTCGAACTTTCTTGAACTTTGTATTCTGGGTCATCTTATTCATTTATATATTTATATTCTATCGTCTATTATTTCTTCTCTCTTCTACTACTCTATGTTAGTTTTATGTTCTTATTCTTCTTACTTTCATTTCCCTCGCTTGAGCCGCTTTGTAGTTTCTTTTCAGGCTCTTTATCTCTTATCGTGCCCGTCATTCTGATTCAGATTCCTGCAGTGTCACAATACTACTATTCTTTATATTTATCTGTCTCTATCTTGTTTATCTTGATGCTACGCTCTGTAGTCGCTACCGGAGACCATTGTCTGCGCACAGTGGGGGCCGATGTATCCACGTCTTGGATCTCGATTTCTCATCTCTTCTATATAGTATCTTTTATCTCTTTTTACTTCATTCTATTCTTTTCTTTCTCTATTTATCTTATCTTTCTTTATATTCTCTTTCTTTATCACTTTATTTCTCACTTCTGATAATACTAAATAATGTTCAAAAAAGTAATGTTTACTTTGATTATATCTTTTTTCCTTCATTATCTTATTATACTTGTATCTGTTATTATCTTTCATTCTTCATTTATTCGCTCCTGCCTTCTAGTCCGAATATGTTGAGGCTCGGATTTTCCCCGGCGGCGCCACGTGCTTTGCTTCGTCAGCGTTCTACCGTCTTTTGCCGTTTCCCATAGTCTTGCTCTCTCTCGGTGGGGCGGGTGTGGCCGTGTTTGGGTTCCGCGCCGCAGCGTTCGTGTGGTTGACGCCGGCGGTCCCGGTGCTTTGTTATTTCTTTTTGGGGGTGTTTGTGTCGCGGGTCGTAGTGGTTGGCGGGGCGGGGTCTTTCTGCGCTGGTTGATCTATTCTCGGGCGTTCGGGGATCAGTCGAGGAGCCAGCGGGGTCGTCAACGTCTGAGGCTGATCTCTTCTCTCACATCACCGTGTTTGCCGTCCTCCTCCTCCCCTTTACTTCCTTGGTTGCTGTCTAGTGGCATGGTTTTCTGAGGCTACCACTAGGATGGACGCCTTGTGTGCGCAGGCCGCTGCTCGTTTGGTCTCTCTCTCATTTCTATTAGTTTTTTGTTTTATATGCATGGGCGTTCTCTTGCTTCTTCTACTATCTTCGTTACGCTTTTGCTCACGACATCTTCTAGGTGTTCTTTGTAACTGCTTTCTAATCTTCTTTTATTCTCTTCTTTGCTTATACTTTTTTTTTTCATTGGCATGTATTGGTTTTAATTAAATATTGAACCTCTGCAAATACAATCTTTTTCTCTTTTTTTTCCTTTCATCTCTCCTTCTCTATTATATAATAGCTAGAAGTACGATTAGCAGTTTTTGTTTTTCTTTTTTACTTTCGAAGCTTATGTGGGATGCCACTCTTTTCTTTTCTGAGACTTGTGGTTCTTCTTTTATGAGCTTGTTTACAGTAAGGTTCGCTTTTTCTTTTTTTCTTCTATTTAAGTATGGGGTTACGCTTTGTACTTTGATGGGAGACAATGTGTTGAGGAATTCCCGCACGGTTCCGTTAGCTATGCTCTGTTCTTTCTGTGTTGATGTTGTATCTATGGGCGATTTTTACTTGCGTTAAGTGCATTTTTATGCACACTCTGATTGTGTTGCAATGTATCTATGTGGTGCGCAGCGGTATCGTTAGCCCGGCATGTTATTATATGGTGGTGAACACGAGTTATGTACCGACAGTGGTTTTTTATTGTGTGGGTTTCAGTGTGAGGGATTTATTGCGTTTCAATTGTAAGCGTTTTAAATCGGTTCGGTGGTTACTCTGGATTTTAATTCTTATATTGTAGCCGGCGTTATTTTTGCCGCTTTTCGGTCGTTTTCGGTCTCTTATTGTTTTACTTTGTTGTTTCCTCGGGTTGGCGGGGATTTATTTTTTCTGTCTGGAAAATGTATAACTGTCTCTTTTTTATTTTTTTTGGTTCTGTGGTTCTACTGAGCTAGTTGTGGAGCACTTGTCACATTTGGTTTTTTGCCCCTTTTCCTTCTTTTGTTGTGTTCTAGTGTGTAGTCGTTTCAGAAACGCGGGTAAGCCAAGGTTGTGATTCCTGCTCATACATGCTTTTCGTATGAGGTCGGGCTTGTCTTGTTAGGTGGGCTTTTGATAAGCGAGCCTGCCTTGGTTTTCTTATGCTTCTCATTGTTGGCTTCTTCGTGAAACTGTGAGTCTAGTTTTTATTATTTTCCTGTCGCCTCCGCGGGGCTTTCCTCGGGAGTTTCTGATTTATGTTTTAGTTATTTTAATCGTTTAGTATTAGGTGGTCTGGTTTTGATGGGCGCAAGTTTAACTTTGTCATGTCGTATTTTTTGTGATGTATGGCGTTTTCGATAGTTCTGCTCGTCCCGATTGGCGAGCATCTCGGTCAAGCCTGTGTCGCGAATTAAGTGCGGGGTCGCGTTATCTATTGTGTCTTGGTACATTGAACAGACACAAAAAACCTACTTCTGGCCTGGTCGCCGGTTGGCCTTTTTTTTTAGTAGGGTTGCATATTATCAGTGATTCGACCCTTTGGGCATTTTTTGAGACTGTCAAAAGCTGCCTGGGCGCTCAAGGGTTCTGTGGGCTATTATAGCTGTTCTCTCTATGCTTCTTTATGTATCTTTTATACTTGTCCTCGTGTTTTTGTTGCTCTTTTCTTATTGTGTTACCTTTGTTTTTTTTTTCTCAAGTCCGTTTCTGTTTATTAGGTAGTTGTGTTTGTGGTCTCATCTGACAAGGAATGTTTCTTGGTACTTCCTGGTTTCCGAATGGGGTTCCTATCAGTACGGAGGGGTGAATCAAACTTTGCTTGTGGCCTTAGACCGCTCAAGAGTGGTTCTTTTTTTCCCTTCTGGCATCACCCTCTTTTTTCCGTTTTTCTTTTTTTGGTTTCCCCTTTTTTTTGCTCTCTGCTTTCGAATCTTCTTGTATGTTTTATCAATGGCGAACGCCTCTTGTTTATTCTTTATGTATCATTATTGATATTTAAGGCCTTCTCTCCTCTGCTATTCACGACGTATTTTATTTGCAGATTTGTGTTAGTATGGGGTGGCTTCGCTTGTTTTGCGTTGGTTTTGTCATTTCCCTTTTGGCTGGCCACAGAGCGTTTATCTTTGAGTAGTCGTTCCATCTCACACTTCCGCTCTCCAATTATGAGATTTCCTAAGCGACGAAAAAGCATTCAAGTATCTGTCCACATCCTCCATACGGCGCCAGAATCTAGTCGTGCGATTTCTATCTCTTCCCTAATTTGAAAATGAAGTTGAAGGGTCATCATTTTCAGACGAGGGAAAACAAAAAATTCTTAACAAAAGTGAACTTGAACACACCTTCAGTGAAAATGACTTTCGGCGGTACTTGATATGAACATTGAAGAAACGTTGAATACCCGGTTAGGTTAGATCTGTTCGGCGTGCCCATTGAGGGTCATATTATTATGATTATTATAGTTATGTAGTGGTTGGTTTGATTGGATTGTGTTTTTATATTAGTATTTAATTTTAAATTTTTTGTTTTAGTGTTTATTTTATTTATTATTCATATTCGTTATTAATTTTTATTTTATTTTTTTTTTTTTTTTCTTTTATTATCTCGGTAAGTATCTGTAATGTACAACCGTATGGTCCTGTTTGATTTTGTTAATAATTCGTTGATTAACTTGAAGTTCTTTTATTCTCTGAGTTGATAGTGAATTACAGATACTGGTATTTATTCTTTGTTGTCAACATATTATATTATAACAATTATGTAAGTTCTTATGAGATGTGTGTAGTGGTTTTTAGTTATATTCTTATATATTAATTTTACTTTTTTTTATTATTTATCTCTTATTATAATGATATATGTATTATTCATCTCTTTATTTTATGTATAATTATTATATATTTATTTTTTATCTATATACCCATATATATTTATTTTATCATATTTTTTTTATTATATTTATATTATTTTTTTATATTTATTTTTATTATATTTTATTTAATTGTTTCTATTATTTAATTAGTGGGGAGGGGGGGGGGGGGGAGGGTGAGGTTTGCTACTTTCACCATGATCTTCGCCTTTTCTGTTTTGATAGTGAAACCAGACTCTCTGCGACTGGAGTTTCGTTAGCTATGGGAGTCTTTTATTTTTATTTTTTATCTTTTTTTCATAACTGTTTTTTTATGTGTTTTTTTTTGTGCGTATTGTGTGGTTTTTCCCTTTAGTTTTTTGTTAGTTATATTGAAATGGTAATGTTAAATTATATTATGTTTGGTTTTATTATTATTATTATTTTATTAGTATTTTTACAAGTTAATATACTCACATCAAATTAGGTTTTTTTTTTTGGTGTTTTTTTAATTTTATCTTTGTTATTTATTTGTATTGAAAACAGAAATTTGTTTTGAATTTTATAAAGAATTGCAAATAATTTTGTTGTTGGCAGTGTTTGTAAGGTGAACAATTATTTAGGCTAATGCTGGTATCTCAGATTTAGCGATGAGAAGCGTCATGCCGACTTCTGGGCGAGAAGGCAGAAAAAACTTTTATTGTTTAAATTCAATAATTTACTTCATATAGAATTTTGAGTTTATTAAAAACTATGGATTCAAGGTTAAGAGGCATAATTTATGTAAGCAAACTTCTGAATGTGGAGATTGGGGAGGAGTGGAGTGGTGGATGGCCATAAGCGATGTTGAGTCTTCGTCGCCCGCATGCCTGGAAAACTTTCATACTTCATTGAAGCCAAAACTCGCTATTATATAATATATATATATATATATATATATATATATAATATATATATATATATTATTATATATTATATATATATTATATATAGTATAATATATATATATATAATATATATAATATTATATATATATTTATATATATATATTATATTATAATATAAATATATCATTTTTTTGATCCTGAACCTGGATTGCGCGTGCGGATGGTGAAATTAAACATCTGCATCCGCATCCGCATCCGCGGATGTAAAAAAATCTAACATCCGCTTTCACATCCGCATCCGCGATGTTAGAATTCTCACATCCGGCATTTTACATCGCGCATTCCCAACGATGTGACATTCATATTTTTTCAAATAGCGTAATTTATATATATATAGTTAGTTAGGTAAGTTCCTATTAATTTTTTTATTTGTATTTATTTTTTTATTTTATATTCATTTATATATTTTATTTATATATATTTTAATTTTATTATATATATTAATTCTTAAATATTTTTATTTTCTTCCTTTATTTTGATTTATATTTTTATGGGTGGATGAGTCAATGCTTACATTGAGGCAGTCACCGCTAAAACTTGATGGAGAGATGCGGGTTTTGATGTCGTTGAGTTTATCGTATAGTTTGAAGTAGTAATTTCTATCTTAGTGTATTTTTATTACTTTTTTTAGTATTTATTCCTGTAGTTTACGTTATTTAATATATTGGCTTTAGTCTAGATTTATGTGCTTTTTTTCGGGGTAATTTGTATATTGTTTAAGATGAGAAGTATTCGTCTAGTGGAAGCACCTTTTGTGGTTAGCGTGTTCCTGTTCGGGGTCGTTGGCTTTGTTGCCGTTCTTGTGAGTTTATGTTCCTAAAAGAAACTTAACGTAAACTTATACGCGAGGGCCTTATTGTGATGAGTTGTTTTTGTCTGTATAATTTACCATTGGTTTTGGCTGTAATGTAAGATTGTCTGATAGTGTGAAACCTCCTCACTGTATGTAACAGTGTCTTCTCATATCGTTTCACGCTTAATATTCTCCAGAAATAATATTCCAGGAAGATTGATAATTGTCTCCAATAACGCTCTGCGAGAGGCCACCGATATGCTCTCATTTAGGTTCCAGGATATTAGTTTTTTGTACGGATTACACATTGTTTACTATCATCTTTCTCCCTTTGCGTTAATATACTTTTTTCGGCATTCGATCCTTTGTAACAGGGTGGAGCGCATCAGGTTTTGAGATTGTGGATATAGATTAGTAATGGAATAGAATCTGTTTAGCTTATGTGATTATTGATTAATTCGGAAAGTTTCTCCTGCAGACTGATTATCAGATGATTCTCGTTCAAAGCCATGTTTTGATCGGGCGCCTTGGCACTTTCCTTTTTTCTTCGTTGACGTATGTTAGCATTATACCAGAATAGGTCATATAATTTTCGTCTAAACATAGAGCAGATCATTTTGTTTACTTTGATGCATCCTATCTTTAATCTCTCTTGCGAAATTTGTACCTGCCTACCTTTTTTATATTTTATTTTTTATCTTCTAAACTTTCCGGTAACGACGTCCGCTTCAGACAGCACCTCATCCGTATTTGTGGAAACAATTATACCTCAGACGTATTTGATAAATCTGTCTTTCTCCGTCGTGAGACTTAAATTTTTTCGCTAACAAGCAATATTGTGCAACGTCACACCTTCTATTTCACTAATTATAGGCAAATTTCCATCGCTGTCTATGTCCTTTTCGTCTCGTATAATTCAAATAATATCTAGACAGTGATCGTTATTACTAAAGTATTCTTGTTGCTGTTTGAGTTTTCTAGTCGCTGTAAATATTTTTTTTGGTCATTATCAAGTCTTATTATTACTTGTATGATGGTTTGTATTACTAACTTGAAACGTTCAAAATTATACATGTTCTGTAAATACGTTCCCTCTCCAAAATGAAGATATTGTTTTAAATTTTACAATCCTTCCTAAAATATTTCTTTTTTTGGGCTTGTTATTTCAATATAGGCTCTATTTATATTATATCTATATACTGTCATTCCTTTTTTGGTTTATTTGTTTTGTGCTTTGTTTTCTTTAGGTATATATAATATTAATTCCTTATTTTTACTTATTTATTTAGAATTTATTATCTATATCTATTTATTTTTTATTTATATCTTATTTATTCTTTCCTTATCATTATTCATTATTACTTCTTATTTTTATTTTTTTTATTATTATTTTTTATTCTATTATTTTATATATCTTTTTATATTTTTATTTTTTTGTATTTTTATTGTTTTTCTTATTTTAATACTTTTTATTCCTCTTCTTTTCATTATAATTTAATTTTACTTTATCTTTTATCTTATATTTTATTATTTTTATTTTTTATATTCTTATGTTTTAGGGGAGGGTTTTATTTGGATCGGTTTTTGTGGGCTTTGGTGTTTTGTTCGCGGTGGTTACGTTGGTTTTTGGTTCTTTCGTGGTTTGGGGTTTGGGCTGTGATTTTGCATTTAATTTTTTTGATTTTGGTTTTTTGATTGTTTTTTTGATTGATTGATATTTGATATTCATTCTATTATTTATTTTTATTATTTATTTTAATTATTTTTTATATTTTATGTATCTTTTATCTTTTCTTTAATATATTATATTATTTATTATTAATCTTTTGTGTGATACTTTTTCGGTTTTTTCTGTAATTATGTGCTGACATACCTATCATCCGTTATTCTATGCATAATCTTCCAAATAACTACAATATGTTACTAGGAAGAAATTTGGTTAATTACATCAGTTGCAGTGATAACACTTGTCATCAAAATTTGCTTTAATTTTTTTCGACATAAATGCGGTGTTATATCTTTAACGTAACCGACCAAAAATATAAATGGATTATAAAATTGTATAATAATACAATATCATTAATTCAAAAACTACAATAGCTTACAGCGAAAAGGAATACATTTTTTGAAACCTTGTAAAATTATTTTTTAGTTTAAGGAAAATTGTAAATAAATAATATAACTTCTATTAATTTAAATTAAATAAAATAAATATTGGCTATTTTTCTTTTTTTTATTAAGGAGCAGGGGTCGATACAATTAATCATTCATATTCTCTTTTTTATATATCTTTAACTTTCTATATTTTTTATTTACTTTTTTATTATTTTTAATTTTTATTTTATATTATACTCTTCTTTTTTTTTAATCTCTGGAAAGTTAACCTCAAGGGTTCTTATACTCTTTATTGAATTATTTTTTTTTATTATATCATATTTTTCATAATATTTATACTTATGGTGTACACTAATGTATATAGTATTTTGCATTTTTGTATACGGTATTTGGCCTCATTATTTTTTAGGCTGGTTAGCATTCGCCGAATGTATTGTGTCGGGGTCTTTTTCGGTGGTGTGGAGTTTGCCCGGGACGTGGGGAGTACCATTCTATGTGTGTTGCAGGATGTACGTTTTTCTCATAACCTTCTTGGTGCAGGGAGGGGGGCTGCTGTAATATTTGATGTCTTCTTGGGAACGGAGCTGTTGGTTGTGCTTTCAAAGCTTTTTTATCCATATAAGAGTCGGGGGTTTTTCCGGTAGACCCCTTTATCTCCGGTTAGGGGTGGAATTAGTCCTTACCCGTAGTTTTCCGCCGAAGGCCGAGGAGAGATCTCTCTTCTCTCTCTTTAGGACTCGCCATGTATCGTGGTTCGGTATTCCTTGGGTATTCTTAGTAAAAGAAAAAAAGCAATATTTAATATGAAAGTTTTATTTTATTTTTAAAACGAGTAAAGAATATATAATCATTTGCTAATCATTAATGCTAATCATTTCATTTACCTATATCAGGAGCAGTAGTGAGCTATTTAATGTTACTTTTTAATTCTTTTTTTTCTTTTTTTTTTTTTTATTTTTTTTTACTATTTCTTATTCCTTGTCTATCTAAATAATTTTTTTTAACCTAGGCATTACGAAATGTATTTTATCTATTACTTTTCGTCTGTATTGACTATTCTTTTGTAAGTTTTATTTTCTGTGTGTATATTTATTTTTTTCTTTTTTCTTTCTTGTTTTTCCTTTTTTTTTTATTTACATTTTCCGGCCTTTATAAATTCGGATTCCAGCTATTTCTAAGTCTATTTATGTATTCCTTTTGGGTCTCCTGTGTTATTCTTATTGTGTAGGTTTTGGAAGTATTTATTGGATTTTTCTATGTGACTTGGGGAAAGAGTGAATGGATAGGATTTAACTTGTTCTCTAAATCCGCAGGTTATTGTTATTTCGTTTGGGTGGTAGTGGTCATTTATTTTTTGTCTTTTTTTTTTCCTTCATCGTGCCATTATAATTAGTACTGGGGTTCGGCTTTCTGCGGTGCACATTTAGTTAGGGTTCTAGCTATCATGAGACTTAGGGTCTTTACCCCGATTGTTATTTAGAGTGGAGATGATAATAGATTAAGTATGTTTTAGTTGTTCGGTCTACTTTTTTATGGGATTAGTAGTTGGTTTTTGGTGGGCGTTGGCTTTGCATGCCCGCCTTGGCTGTTTGTTCGGCGTTGCCTTTGATGCCGTGCTTTTTGTTTGGGCTGTTTAAGTGGCTTTGAGCTTTTCTCGGTTTGTTTTTTTTTTTTTTCACCTTGTGTTTCGTTTGTTGTCTAATGGTGTTTGTTTCTTTGTTCCGTTTTTTGGCTTAGCACTTGGGGTTTTGGTCTCTGTTTCACATTTCATTTTGGTCTTCCTTGCTTTTGGACTTTTTCATGTCACTTTAACTCTTTTTGCCACTTCGTCGTTTTCATGTTGGTTTGTCTCTGTATAAGTTCACCATACTGTCCGTACGCCTCTTTGTTAATTTTGGCTATGATAGTACTATAATATTATAATAATATAATATATAATATTATATAATATATATATATATAATAATATATAATTATGATATAAGTGGAACCGCTATTTTCATATTATATACACTTTAGTGATGATAAATTATTAACAAATTATATAGTATCGCCAATTTTTCAGAATTTTCCTTCTGAAAAATGCGAACGTTGAAAATAATCGAAGCAGAGGTTAATTACTTTATTAATAAATATTCTCTGCCAATCAATAAACATTTCGCAAGTCGAACAATTTGTTTTAAATATGAAAAGTAGTTAATAAAGTGACTTCATACCTTCGGCATACTGGATAACGTACGATATTAGCTGGCTTTTGGCATGAAGAGCAGAGAAACATTGCGATTCAGATCAATTGAGTAAATTGTCCTTAGAAATTTGTTCTTCTTTTAAATGTAATTGCAACGTATGTTTATAAAGTTTTAGAAGTTTACGTTTTCTTTATAGCATTGTCATTTTTTTTATACTATTTTGAGATTAATTGTAAAACTTAATGAAACAAACCTGCAAGGTCTATCCTCCACAGTAAGCAAACAGATTCCATTCTCTAAAAATAAATGAACTGGAATATATATATTATATTATATATATATATATTTATATACTATATATTATATAATTATATATATATATATATATAGTATATTATTAATATATAGTTTATATATATATACTTATTACATAGAAACACCACCAGTAGTATGGGAACACTTTGAGCGCCTACAGCGTATTTCCTCGAAAAGTAATTAGAGGTTTATCGCTTTTCAACTTGTATATGTTTCCTATGTTATGTTGTTAAGCTCGGCTAAACGGGCGAAATTTTCAAGTCCTCTAAGGAAGAGATTTCCCAGCCGGTTTTGCTGCCGCGGAGGATTGCCTTGTCCTGGGGGTTTGCCGGCGTGAAATTTTAATCTGAATTGTAAGCATCTCTAAACCATTTTAATGAATTATTACGTTTTTCCAATTTTTTTTTTAATTAGGCAAAAATTCTTTAAATAGG